>CABHPP010135030.1:10413-21226 GCA_902168425.1 Peromyscus attwateri
AAAAAAAAAAAAAAAAAAAGATTTTTATCAAGTTCCTGAAAGTAGATCAGAGCGGGAACTAAATGTTTATGCTAATGCTATATGAAATAGAATTTGAATACTACTGTTTGGGGGATGTTTTGCCAATAAAAGAATTTAAAGCAAACTCATTGTATTCTTCCTTTTTCTATTTGTATAGGTAATTAATAATGCTTGTGCCACTCAGGCTATTGTAAGTGTGTTACTGAATTGTACCCATCAAGATGTCCACTTAGGAGAGACATTATCAGAATTTAAAGAATTTTCCCAAAGTTTCGATGCAGCTGTAAGTAGTCTTCTTAATCTTAAAATGACCTATTTGTGATTGTTCTTGTTATAATAGGCTACTTTTCAATATTGTTTTAGATGAAAGGGTTGGCATTGAGCAACTCAGATGTGATTCGACAAGTGCACAACAGTTTTGCCAGGTAAAAGATCTGTGCCTGTCTGTCTGTCATCTCTCTCTATCATTTTTGTCCCTAGTGTTTGTGTTTGCTCTCACTCCTTTTTATTCCCTGTAGACAGCAGATGTTTGAATTTGATACAAAGACATCAGCCAAAGAAGAAGATGCTTTTCACTTTGTCAGTTATGTTCCAGTTAATGGAAGGCTGTATGAATTAGATGGATTAAGAGAAGGACCAATTGATTTAGGTAATTTGCTTTCTGTTCTGATATTTCACATTGGAAAAGGGAAAAAAGATTTTATATTCTCTTTTATGTTAGCTGCAGTTCTGCTTAAATTTTGAGGATGAAAGCTACTTTGAGGTAGTATGATATAATGGTCTTGAGCACTTGATGAAATTAAATCACAGGTCATATAGGAAGGATTTACTGACCCTATTCATTTGGGGCCTGTGAATTTTTTTCTAAGGGAATGTGCTTTCTCAACACAGAGCTCACATAACTTATTTTTAATTAAAATAAATTATTTTGAGACATGGCTTCTGTCTAAGAAGCTGGCCTTGAATGCTCAGCTCTGCAGTGGAGAACAAGAGAAGGGGAAACGATCTTAAGGGAGTTGGTCATGGAGTCCATGTGACAAGAAGGCAGAAATGGGAGAAAGAATGAATCAACTAGAAGGGGGTAGGAGGCGTCAGGAAGGGCACTGTGGGAAAGCAACAAATGGAAGCGAAGTAGAGTGAGGTGTGTGTGTGTGTGAAAATGCCATCATGGAAAAGCCATGTGCTTTATGATAACCTAAAATATGGCTTAAAACTCTGTGTGTGAGAACAAGAGTACAAGTGCACACGAAGCTCTATAGTATGTGATAGACAAGGACTCCCAACACTGAACTACACTCCAGCTCTTCCCAAAAGAATTATAGCTCTTTTTTATGACTTCATTAACTTTCTTCTTTTGTTGTATTGGATTGCAGTCCAGCAGACATTTGCTTTATTTGAATCTGATACATGCTGTTGATTAAACTTTATACTTTCATACATAAAAAAATATTAGGCCCAACTCAGTGGTAGAGTTCTCACCTACCATGTGTGATGACCTAGGCTAATTCCCCATCACTGAAATAAATAATTAAATAGGTTTGTTTTGTTTATAATTTTTATCATTTTCCACATTTATAACTAATAATTCATCTAGTGAATTTTTTGTCTTTAAGATTATTTAATTATTCTGTGTCTGTTACAGTAATTTAGTAGAAATTGGTTTTCCTTAGTTTGATGATTAATTTTGTCTCTGCATGTCTTCTGTTGACTTCTGTCTGATCAGCAACTGTTTATTCATTATAATTATCAAGTATAAAGGAAGTAGTAGACAACATAGAATTGATACATTTATTGTACAGCTGGTGGTTGTGATATAACTTCTGGGAAAAAGAGGATTAAAACATTTTGGCTAAATGGTCTTGCATCATAGCTGTTTTTCAATTTTAATTTTTCCTAGAATATAGTAATTATAAAAAGTAGTTTTTATCCATTATGACATTTCTATGCATGCATATGATATATTTTGCTCTTTTTCACCCTCTATTACTCCTTATCACTTTTTATTTTACATTTTTGGAGAGTCAGACAATAAGGATTGAGTCCTTATTTTGCCACTAACATGTGGATGTTTTTTTCTAAGCCTTCAGTTTTGTCATCTATAAAACATAACCTAAAAAAAATTGATTAAACAGTTTGTGTGTAGAGGGAGGAAGAGAGAGACTATGAATAAACATACCCAGGGCTACATATGTGTTAGGCAAGCACTCTGTCACTGAGTGCAGTGATCTTTATCTCATGATTGTACATTTAAGTGAATTATCTTCCTAATTGATCCCTTACTTCCTCGAGTATTTTAGTGTCTACCAACATACCTGTTGCATGATAGCATGGCACGATGTTAAGTGATAGTATGACAATGCAAACAATACTACTCTTTCTGATATCAGAAAGTAAGAATTGAAGCTTAACATAATTACATTAAAAATAATTGACCAGATGGATGGTGGCTTACACCTACAGTTCAAGCTCTGGGAAGGCTGCATCAGAAGAGTTGCATGTTGTCAGACAGAGTCGACTACATACTCAGACCTTTAAAAACACACACACACACACACACACACACACACACACACACACACACGACATTCGTGTAAGTCCTGAATTTACTTAAGTATTGTTGATTACAACTTTGGGAAAATGTTAATGTTGTCTTTTCTGTTTTTGTTTTAACTGATTTACATTTCCTTCTAGGTGCATGCAATCAAGATGACTGGATTAGTGCAGTGAGGCCAGTCATAGAGAAAAGGATACAAAAGTAATGCTCCACTCATGTCATTGATGTATAAATCTGGTTTTTAAGGTTTTTCTTAATTAAAAAAAATTTAATTCTTTAATGTTACATGTTAAACATCTGACCTACTCTTGATTAAATTAATGCGTTCAGAAAATGTGTTTTAGAAATTTTATTTAGGATATGGCTAGTAAACACATTGATTTCCATTAAGTGAGGATTTTTTCTTTTTGTTTTGTTTTGTTTTGGCAGTGTAGGGTGTATGTATATATATATATATATATATATATATATATATATATATATATAATACCAGGGCCTCAGGTATATTAGGCAAGTGACCTGCCATTGAACTACAGCACCAGCCTTAAATGAGCTGCTTTTTTTTTCTTCACTTTTTTTTATTTTATTTTATAATTTAATTTAATTTTACATTATCAGCCACGGATTTCCTTGTTCTCCCCCTCCCCTTCCCCTCAGCCCACCCCCCATTCCCATCTCCTCCAGGGCAAAGACTCCTCTGAGGATTGAGTTCAACTTGGTAGATTCAGTCCAGGCAGGTCCAGTCCCCTCCTCCCAGGCTGAGCCAAGTGTCCCTGTATAAGCCCCAGGTTCCAAACAGCCAGCACATGCACTGAGGGCAGGTCCTGGTCCCACTGCCTGGATGCCTCCCAAACAGATCAAGCTAATCAACTGTCTCACTTATCCAGAGAGCCTGATCCAGTTGGGGGCTCCTCAGCTATTGGTTCATAGTTCATGTGTTTCCATTCGTTTGGATATTTGTCCCTGTGCTTTTTCCAACCTTGGTCTCAACAATTCTCGCTCATACAAACCCTCCTCTTTCTCACCAATTGGACTCTTGGAGTTCCACCTGGGGCCTGGCTGTGGATCACTGCATCCAGTTCCCTCAGTCATTGGATGGGGTTTCTAGCACGACAATTACGGTGTTTGGCCATCCTATCACCAGAGTAGGTCAGTTCAGGCTGTCTCTCGACCATTGCCAGTAGTCTATTGTGGAGGTATCTTTGTGGATTTCTGTGGACCTCTCTAGCACTTTGCTTCTTCCTATTCTCATGTGGTCTTCATTTATCATGGTCTCTTCAGAATAGATTTTTTTTTTTAATGCCGAATGCTTTTTAATGCTGAAGGCTTACAGCACAATGGGAGAACTCCGGAGGGCCGAAGTTGGCTACCGATGTTTTACAATCTTGCATCTAAGCTGTTAACGTCCATTATGCAGTATACACAGACAAGGAACTTCCCTTAAGCCTTCAGGAGGGTGGAACCTGGCAGGGAATTAGCATAGGGAGGATATCAAGGTCAAGGTCAGCAAGCTAGGCAACAGTTACCCAAAATAGGGGCCAGGACCCTACAGGTCCCCCTTTTACTAAAAAATGAGCTTCTGACTTAGGTTGCCTGGGACGTCAGCAGGTCACCTTACCCGTCATGGAGACGCCTGTCCAGGCCACACAGGTGCTCTGTCTTAGGTTGGTGACCGCCCCCCAGGCATTACCCGTCTCTGAATACTCATTATCATGCAGGCTCAATCGTGTGTGAGCTGCAGAGTTAACTGCTGCCAAAGATCTCAAAGTGGCACTGGGCTTGCAATCTGTGTGTTCGACACAGAAAAGACCAACAGAAGTCCTATCCCACCTGTAGCCAGTAGGCTAAAGGCAACTGAGCCATTCCCTTCCTTAACGAGCCTTACTGCAAGTTGGAGTCCTTGTAAGATGGTATCCCAAAAGCAAATGGAACTTGAGTTTATAATTTTATAATTTTCAAAGCTAATCGTATATAACTATTGAATTAAATTTATCATGCCCAATAGAAATGAAATATTAACTAACTGTGGTAGCTTCTTTTGCTGCCAGGGTCTCCACTGTGCTAGCTGTAGTAAGCAATTATGAAATGGTAATCCCAGAAACAGTAGCAGCGATGGCCGCCATTGCTATAACAGCAACAACAGCAGCAACAATGTCAAATTCTCTTCTGGAGCGTGTGGACATCCACTGGCATGAATACAACTCCAGGAACACAAACCGCCGAGGCCCATTTTTTCCAGCACCACTTAAGCTGGCAGAATGAGCTGCTTTTTACTGCTAATATTTGTACAGATAGTTTTGGAGTATTGTTTTGGTTTTTGAGGACTTTCAAAATAAAGTTATTTTGAAATAATTATCCATGTCCAGTTCTAAAAGTAATAGGTTATGTGTACTGTTTACCTTGTAATCTTATAAACCTACACTTTAATACCACAGCTGAGATACTGATACTGGTATAGACAAGGCACAGCAAAATTCAGTCTCACTTTAGGATCCTTCATGTTGTGCTTTTTATACCCACAGCCAGCTCCCTCCCCAGATACCCACTCTCCCTCTGTTTATACTTCAATTCCTAGTTTTATAATTTCACATTATATACCTGGAATCATACACTTTATCATCTTTTAACATTAGATCTTTTATTCAACATACTCCTTTAGAAGTCTTTGTTTTTTTTGTGGTGGTGCTAGGGATCCAACCCAGGGCCTCGTGTACACCAAGCCAGCACTCCACCACTGAGGTACATCTCCAGCAACAGTTCAGCGTTGTTGATGGCTAGTACTCTGTAGTGTAGATGTTGAAAAAAGTCTTTAATTCTGATCAAGTTCAGTTTATCAATATTTCTCACTATGAATTGTGTTTTTGTTGTCAAGTTTAAGAATTCTTTGCAAAGCCCTAGATTCTGTTTTATTTGTTTTCCCTAAGAGGTTTGTAGTTTATTATTTTTAATTTAATTCTGTGAAGTATTTTGAGATAATTTTGTGTATGGTGAGGTGTTTTGGTTTAAGGTCTGTTTCTTTAGCTTGTGCGTGTTCAATTTCTCTGTCACCAGTTGTTGACAAAGCTACCTATTCTTCACTGAATTTCTTCCATAACTGTTAAAAATTTGTATGTGATCTGGGCATATTTGTGTGATTGTATTTCTGCATTCACAGTTTTTTCCTTGATCTGTTTGGCCTCCTTCAGTGCTATACAGACCTATCTGATCACCATAGCTGTGAGTCTTGGTAGCTGGTGACCCATGCTTTGCACTTCCGTTTCTTCCTTCAAAGTTCATTTAGCTATTAGAGTTGCTTTGTTTCTCACACATTTTAGCATATTTCCTATCATGGTTACAAAAGTTCTTGGGAGATAGGAATTAAAAAAATTTTTTTTTTTTTTTAACAATTTGAGAATTGTTATTTCTAATGTGTTGAGCTTTTTCAATCCCTGATCATGGTATATTTGTTTATTTAGATCTTGATTTCTTTCATCAGCTTTTTGTAGATTCAGCATATATTTGTTTTTCTGAATTAGCTAAGCACTTCATATTTTTGAGTGGTATTATAAACGATGGTATACTTTAATTTTTGGTTTCTGTGTAGTCTTGCTAATTAACAGAAAGAGAATTGACTCTTCTCTGTTTTACATTCTTTAACTTCAGTGAACACACATTCTCTGACATTTCTACCTAAACAAACATCGGATCTGCAAAAGGGAGCAGCTTTGAACTTCTTTCATTTTGATCAGTTTTGCTTTATATGTTTCTAGTTCAGTTGTTTAGTGCCTGCATATTATGATCAATGTTTTATGTTTAGGGATTGATATTTTTATCAACATGTAATGTCTGTTTTTTTTAAATTTTCTTTGCCATGAATGATGTTTGTATAGCCATTTTTGCTTTATTTTGATTAGAAAAAAATGCAAATCTTTCTCAATCCTTTAATTTTCAGTTTGCCTAATGGCATATTTGAGATGAATTTTTTTGTAGGCAGTGTATATTCGAGTGATGCTTCCAGTCCATCCTATCAGTCTTTTAATGTATTGAGATCATTTTTATCAAATATAATTGACATAAAATTACATATAAAATGCATAATACATTTAATATAATTAGTGTGGTTTAATTCTGTCCTTCAGATTTTTTTTTGTTAATTTTTTTTTGCTTTTCTATTTTCTGTTTCCTGCCAGTTACTCAGACATTTTTTTTTAAAGAATTCTGTTTCTTTTTATCTATAGCATTTTTTTTGTTGTTGTTGTATATTCTGGATATTTTTAGTGATTTCTTATCAATCTATTTTTGTCAGCATTTTACCAGTTAAGACAGTAATGTGAAAATCTTTCCTTCCTTTACATACTTTGGCTGTCCAAGGGATGTGAACACCACTGCTATGCGTAACTCCTCTGTGCATACATTAGGAGCACATCAGCTGTAGAATGTTTTGCTCTCATCATGAAACAGATTAGAAAACTAAAAGAGAAGATGCATGTACCATATGGAGCTGTTTTTACTTTTCCTGTTCTGTCTTGCTGTTGTTCCAGGATTCCTTCTATTACCATCTTTGTTCTGTGTAGAAAACCTCCTTTGGCTTTTCTTTTAGGGTGGGTTCCCTACCAGCATATTTCATTTTCTTCTTCTTTAGTTTCTTTAGAGATATCTTAGATTTTCTCTTTCATTTTGGGAGAAAAGTCTTACGAGATACAGAATATTTAATTGAGCCAGGTGGTGGTGTTGTACACCTTTAATCCCAGCACCCAGGAGGTAGAGGCAGGTGGACCTCTGTGAGTTCGAGGCCAGCCTGGTCTACAGAGTAAGTTCTAGAACAGCCAGGGGTATAAAAAGAAACTCTGTCTTGAAAAACAAAACAAAACAGAATGCTTAATTGATGGTCTTTTCGGTGTTTGGAGAGTATTAGACTCCTCTGGACTCTGCCTGATCTGGTTCCTGATACTTCTTCTCAGGTTTCTTCATCTTTAATTTTCTTCAGAGGTGTGACTATGCTGTTCTTGTGTCGATTTCTGTAGGTTTTTCCTCTTCAATCTACGTATTTGTATTTTGCCAAACTCAGGAAGTTTTCGGCTATCATCTCTTGGAAAGTTTAAAATTCGCTCTGTTCCCTTCTTCCTGGCCTTCAGGCACTCAAATATTGGATCACTCTTTTAGTCCCGTGGGTTCCTGAGGCTTTTGTTGTTCTCCCTGGGCTGCTTGCTTGCTTGCAAACACTGCCCCACCCTTTCCTTTCTTTAGATAAGGTCTTCCTATGCAACCCTGGTTGTCCTGGAACTCTGTGTAGACCAGGCTGACCTCAAACTCACAGATTTGACTGCATCTGCTAGGTAAACCAATGCAAATATGGGCTTATATTTTTATAGTATGTTACCTTGATTAAGTGTCCTTTGTATGTTACAGATAATTTCTTTTTTTTTTTAAGATTTATTTATTCATTATGTATACAGAAGAGGGCGCCATATCTCATTACAGATGGTTGTGAGCCACCATATGGGTGCTGGGAATTGAACTCAGGACCTCTGGAAGAGCAGTCAGTGCTCCCAACCTCTGAGCTATCTCTCCAGCCTGATAATTTCTAATATAATATTCTTAAGGCAGTTCTTACTGTCATGAGCTTTTTATCAGTTTCAGTGTAATAATTTTACAACAGGATATAATTTTATTAAAATAATAACAAACATTTCATATTTACTTGTAAGTTATAAATAAAAACTTGAAATATATTAACTAACAATAGATACTACATCATGAATTGTAAGGAACTGTGTAGTATTATCAGTAGAATCTAACAAATGTAAAGTCTTGGTATAATTCTTTTTTCTGAGATCTTAAGTAATAATTGTCCTCTCTCTTATAAGGAGGAATGATGAAAACATGTTATTTTGAATGTTTTACATGAAATTCATAGTAGTATAGAACATTTAAAAATATTTGCAGTTGATGAAATTTAGATAATTTTTTGCTCCATTATACTCTTTCATAATACAAAACCTTATTAAAATGCCAATTTTTATTGTTAGCTAGTCTAGTGATAATTTCATTTACCCCACTATGTAGTAAATACAATGTAGTATCTTAATACTAATGATTTTATAATTTTTATTACATTACAAACTTTTTTTTGTAGGTATAGTGAAGGTGAAATTCGATTTAATTTAATGGCCATTGTATCTGACAGAAAAATGGTATATGAACAGAAGATAGCCGAGTTACAAAGACAACTTGCAGAGGTTTGTGGTCATACATTACAATGAAGTGTTTTAATACTAATGATTTTATAATTTTATTACATTATAAATTTTTTTTGTATGTCTAGTGAAGTTGAAATTTGATGTAATATATATCCTTGGTAGTGTGTATCTGGGAGGATTGCTGGGGGGGGATATGTGTGGAAGCTGGAGGGGGATATCTAGTATCCTGTTCTATCACAGCGCATTATTTTTTTTTTTTTTTGAGACAAGTCTCTCACTAAACTTGGAGCTAGGCTAGTGGCCAGCAAGTCGCAAAGACTTTCCTATCTTTGCCCCTATAGCACCAGTGTTACAGGTGTGTGTGGCCATTCCTGGCTTTTTCTGGGTGCTGGTATATGAACTCAGGCGATCATGCTTTAGCAGGAAGCACTCTTGCCCATTGAGACTTCTTTGCATTCCCTGTGGCCTTTAAGTGTACAATTTTAGCATAGGTATTGTATTTTCTCAGGGAAAAATAACTTTGATTTTCCTTTTCAAAATTGGTTTAATCAAGTGTTTAATCTAGATTAGAGATCTAGGGAAGATATTCTGAATTTATGCTACTTAGTTTTAATTACTAGCTTTTTTTCCAATTGGTATTTTTCTCTGTTTCTTAATGTAGCATGAAGATTGTAGTCTTTACCATAAAATATTATCATTAGAATTAAATTTACATAACTTAAAGACTAACAGGAGCTGATTGTTAGTATTGAATTATTTTAGCTATTTTCTCTATTTCATTATCTAATTGAGTATATTTCTGTAGGAGTTAATTGAGTATATTTAAATGTACATGTAATCTTCACTAATCTTAATGATTACCTTTTTACTGCTGTAAATATGATTGGAAAAGAGAGCTAATGGTAGAGAAAGTCTTTTGAAAGTCCTTTGATCCCATCTTAAGACAGTTTAAGCAGATTTATTTTGTAATTTAATAGATTGTAACAATAAAGTATATTACAATATTGGTAGCAGATGAAAAAGTCATGTGTTATTATGCAACATAGAAATATGGAAGGTGTATTTAGGGTTTTTATTCTTTCATTTTTTTTTTCTTATTGGGCTGATAATCTTGCCAACGTTAAGTTGAAATTTGAAAGTAATTCTAGATCTTAATCATTTAAATGTAGTCATGACTTAAGCCACAGTCATTAGGGTGCTGCTTCTTTTTCTTCTCACTAAGGAGGAACCCATGGATACAGACCAGGGTGGTACTGTGTTAAGTGCTATTCAGTCAGAAGTTGCCAGAAACCAGATGCTTATTGAAGAAGAAGTACAGAAGTTAAAGAGATATAAGGTACGTTTTTAAGAATGGGCTACTTTAACATTTTCGAAAATTTTGAGATGAAGGCATGTTGAATGATTGCTTATCTGGCATCTGACAAAGTTTCACTTTTTAAATACTATTATGAACAGATTTTTACCCTGTAAGATGTCTCAGTTCACTGTGCCTACTGTTCTTCCTGATGATCATGGGGACACACAGGACCTCTTATCTATAGGCTTTGAGAACATCTGTGCTGTGTAGTGTGACGAGCTTCAGGCTCTCCTTGTACAGTGCCTGATCAACACTTGCAGTCATTTTTGCAAAAGTTAATTGATCAATTTATGTATTTTGAGACAGCCTCAAATGTAGCCCTGGCTGTATATGCATATACTATATACTGTATATGAATATACTATGTATAGAGTATGCTAGCCTTGAACCAGTGGTGATCCTCCTGCCTCTGCCTTCGCAAGTGCTGGTATTACAGACACATGCCACTACAGACTAGCTGAAAATTATGTTTAAAAAGCAGTAGGTGCTTGCCTGGCTGCTCATTGTAGGCCTTTTTCAGGTTAAGAAGTACAGTTTTTGTTTCTAATGGAGGTGAATTCATATTAATATTTGTTGAGTATTTAAAAGGCTTTCTACTTAATGCATAAATTGTATTTCTTAGTATGAAAATTTTGATTTCTCTGAACTTTACTCATTTGCTTCATGCACAGTAATATTAATACTTAAAATTTTTAAAATTAA
>CABHPP010135030.1:21236-44759 GCA_902168425.1 Peromyscus attwateri
TACTGTTTTCATACATATGTGCCAGTACTGTTAGTTGAAGTTTTTTTCTTATAGTCTCTTTGATTCTTTATTATATATCCCATTTTATTTATTCATTTATTTCATTTCTTTTATTTTTTAAAGGTTTATTTATTTATTATGTATACAATATTCTGTCTGCATGTGTTCTTGCAGGCCAGAAGATGGCACCAGATCTCATTACAGATGGTTGTGAGCCACCATGTGGTTGCTGGGAATTGAACTCATGACCTCTGGAAGAGTAGTCAGTGCTCTTAACCACTGAGCCATCTCTCCAGCCCCTTAATATCCTATTTCAAATGTACATCCAAATCACCATGCCTTAAAATTACTTGAAATTTTTGTCTCTTGATTTTTGCTTTAAAATTCTTAGGTTTTTAAGAATCCTTATTTAATTTTGTTCAGTTACCACAAACAAAATCCTCGATCCTCCTTCACCCACAGTCTATTTAGTAAGCGGAGAGTGGGAGGCGGGAACTTAGGTGCTGCATGCCTACATCATGTGTGTTTTCACATGGAGCTTGAAGGCAAGGATTGTGTTTTTGTTGTGGTTTTTGCTCGCTTGTGTCAGCACAGTGTCGCATTGTATTGAATAGCCAACGAATGACTTAAAGATTGGGAGAATGACAGGACGGTAACGGAATCAAGTAGGATTGTTTCCGATGAGGGTGGGCAGGCTCCCCGAGTACTTCAGGCAGGAAAGAAAGGGCCGGGTTTAACGGGGACAGGAGAGGAAGAGCTGGTAGCCTCAGCCATTATTTTCCGTGTCACATAATACTAAAAAGGGGCACAAACTCCCGATGACCTCATTGTAAGAGCTTGTAACAAATCACACCTAGTTTAAGAGAAATTATAAATTCAGATTTATATGAGGGAGTGTTGAAATGACTTAGAAATGATAGAAGCTTTAACTCTGGGGAGAGGAGCAGTCAATTGAGCATCTAGTTGGAATGTATAATAACTCAGTGGTCATGAAAGGCTAGAAGCACATAATTTTGGAGACTGTTTACTTACTTCTCAAGGAAGCATGGATGTTTTTTCCCTCTACCTTCACTGATAAAAAACAATCCCCAAGAAATTCGTTGATCTTCAAAAACCAAAGCTCTCATTTGGCTGGGCTTTAGTAGTTGTGTAGTTACAGCAGCAGGGGTGTGAATTTATCTTGTAGACCACCTTAAGTTTGTTTCACAGCTTGTTTTTATAAATACCCTTGAAATGGGTTTTTTTCTTCTTCTTACAGTAGCAGATTGTCTAGAATGGACTGTTAAGAAAAAACTTTGCTAAGCTAAGGGAAAGTGGCTGTGCCTAGGAAATTTTGCTACATGTTTTGTTGTACAATCTTTATTATCAGGAATTAAATCTCATTTCTCGTACTGTTTTTGAGAACGGAGGATTTTAAGTTGGATACAAAAAGATAATATAATCAGAAAATGTGTTTAATTTTCAGATTGAAAATATCAGAAGGAAGCATAACTACCTGCCTTTCATTATGGAATTGTTAAAGACCTTAGCAGAGCACCAGCAGTTAATTCCACTTGTAGAAAAGGTATGTATCTCATTGGTGACTGTTCAAACACAGATTAGATCCCCTCACCCCCTACATTGTTTTGAGCATGGATGGAGATAAAGTTTCTTGAAGCTATTGTAGTTTTATTCTTTGGCATAGTGTTTTGCATTCTAAGAGAAGCAGTGTAGCCTAATACTTTAACACAAAAACAAAGTATTTCCCCACTACTTTAGCATTCCATAATTCTTAATGTCTAGAACCTGGGTTGTTCTGTATTAAAACATTATTCCTTTCTTTAAAAAAAAAACAACAAATTTTCAGTGTTAATAACTGAAATAATGGATTTTTTTTGGCTAATTTTGTAAAATTTTGCATTGATGCAATAGAATTTAGAACTAGAATGGACATTGATGGGGGATAAAAGAAAATAATTTGGCTAGCTAATAGGTTTTCTTAGTCCTAATCTAGAATCCGTCCTCTGAGGGATAACTAAATAAATAAGTGGAAAATTCTGGATTTATTCTTTAGTGTTAGGCATTTAATAAAATATTTGTGGAATAAATGAAGTACAGTTAAATTGTTTGTAAGTTTATATTGTAAATCAGCTTTTCTGAAAATGACCATCTCTGGATGCTCTTTAAATTACATGTTACCTGGCCCCCTCCCCAGATATTCTCATGTAGGGGAAGGAATCTTTAATAAGTTCCCCAAGTGATTCTAATGCAACTGATCTGTGTACCACATTTTGAGAAACACTTTGAGAAGACACAACTAGGCAAATAAAAATTTGGACCATTAATTTAAAGACAAGAATACATGGTAGGTATATTTTTCTTATTGATTTTAAAGTATACAAAGCAAAGATACATTTTTGTCCCAGATTCTTCATATTAAAAATTTCAAATAATACTGATATTTGAATTCATAATATATTTGTGTTTACCTTATTACCTGATACATACAACCCATTTTTTAGCATTAAATGCAAACTTATTGTAGAAGACTGATAACTTTTCTTTTCTACATAGGCTTTTCTGTTCATGTTCCTCGCTAAAATGCAAAACTGATTTTCAAGCTTTTATTAATAATTTATATCCTACGGTCATCAGAATTGTTTGATAACAGGATATCTAGATATCTTTGGATGTCTTTGGAACACCATGAACTGTTTCTGTTTTGAAAACACTAAATAGAGTTAGGTGTGGTGATACATGCCTGTAATTCTAGTGCTTGGAGGTGGAGGCAAGTGGATTCAATGGTCAAGGTTGTCCTGAACACAATTTCTCCCTGGGAACCTATGGACCAATTATCACTTTATGCAATGTAAATTTTGCTTTAAGGTTTGTTTTCAAATCTAGTAGTTTTGCATAGATGAGGAAAAAAAATTTTTTCATGACAGTATATTCCCCAGATTATTATTTACTTTATTTTTTTGAGAGCTTAGAGAAGAACATCTTTGCATTAGAACCATAGTTACTTAGTTCACATTGTTTTGGACACAAGGTGGCAGTATGTGAATATATAATATTAGTGTAACACCAGCTCTGTTGCTCTTTCTGTTTGCGTATTTTTTAAGGAAAGTAGTTATCAACTGTCTAGTTTACCTAATTTTCAGAAATTTTTATTTATCAATACTATATAAGCAATGTATATATTTATTCTTTCTATATATACAGTGCTAACTGCTAGGTTTTGAGGATATTCGGATTCAACATTTGGTTGAATTGTTTTAAATTGTTCATCTCATTTATCTAGCTGCACTTACATTCTGGGTATTTTGTTATGACATATAAATTTCCTCAACCAGCTTGTGGTTTAGGTAAGGGTGAAATAATTATAGTATGCTGAGTAGTATCATGCGATTAATATCAGCACAGAGTCATGCTAAAAATTTTGGAAAAGCAGAGTAGCTTTCATGATGCTTGTTAATCATAATACTTTCAAGAAACATTACCTGTAGAATCAAGAAGTGAATTTGGGTTTGGAATGTATGGAATTTAGTTTGTTGGTTGCCCCCACTCCCCCAGCCACCCTTTAAGGAAAATGGCTATTAGAGTGTGAAAGGGAGTAGGAGGAACAAGACGGAAAGATGTGTCACTAAGTAGTGGTGCTAAATGCCAAGCAGAGACGCTGCTACAGCCTGTTGTGAAAGCAGTTGGGGCAAACATCTTCTCATGTCATTGAATAATAAGCAGTGCAGAAGACTTTGATTTTCCCTTGGTCATATGACTATAATGACATAGACTAAAGTTTTATGGTTTTGTTATATGAGAGTTTTGTACATTGCATAAAAACTGCTCAGGAGGTAACCTAAATGTAGTTGTAAAACTTATTGTACCTTATACCAATTCTGTTCCTTGAAGCATAAAATTATCTAGATTAAGATTCCGTTTGTGAATCTTTTATTTATTCAGGTATATTTACAGTACTTTAAAATTTTTTATTTCAGCATATGTGTGTGTGTATTTCAGCATATATATGTATAATTCTAAATCATTGTCAATTCTAACTTTTTAAATTTCTAGTATCTATTATGTAAAATCATGAATGTAGTTGATAGAGGGATTCAAAATGATTTTACAGCATTGAATTTTGAATCAGTTGATAAGTAGCTAACCCCTAAAACTTTTTCCTGTCCCTTAAATAAAGAAGTAAGTAGAACAATGATCACAATATTTTTGTTAATTTTAGCAAACATTCTGTAAACTGTATTCAGAGACCAAAAGCAAAATAGATGCTTCATTTTTTCACATTATGCCTAAAAATTGAATTATATTTTCATTCTTTGAAAGTAGGAAGCTTTCCTGGGGATGGTATTGCATGTCTGTAATCTTAGCACTCATGAAACCTAGGCAGGAGGATTGTGAGCTGTAGAGCCATCTTAGGCTAAGAGGTAAAACTGTCTCAAACATAAATAAGCCAAAATTTTTAAAAAAATGAAATTTTGTATAGGATAAGGGTATACATATGTCTTAAATTCCAAATTATGTCTACGTTTTAAAATGTTCATATAGCAACTAATTTTGCTATTTTTGTGCAGTAGTTAGACTTTAAATAATGCCTATATTTTATACATACATAACATTTTTTTATAATAATTTGCTCTAGGTTTTGTATGATTTGTCTTGCTTTTTTTTTTTTTTTTTTTTGGTGTGTGGGTTCAACCCACCAAGGGCTTCTCACAGGCTAGGTAAGCACCTTACCACTATTTTTAATCCAACTGGCCTTGAACTAGCCGTTCTACCTCAGCCTCCCAAGTAGCTGAGATTATAGGCCTGTACCACCACATCCATTAAGGCTAATGCAGAGCTCTCAATGTTTCATACTGCTGCATAATAGTTACCTGATATATAATAAAAAGTTATAATTGTTCTATTTTTTAATTGTGTAATACAGAATTCTCATTTACTGGTTCTTTTTCAAAGACCAGCAGAATTGGTGTCACCTGAGACTTTGTTAGAGTTGTAGAACCTCAAGCATTTTGATTCCTAAATCATCATTCTCCATTTGAATAGGGGCCCCAGTTGGTATATATATTGAAAAGCACTGCTGGAGGACAAGTGTCGTTGACCCCTATTGAAACTTCTCTATTTGTTAATTGTGTGGCTTTGGTCAACTTTGGTAATGTCTGTGAGCTTTGGTTTCTTTACCTACTAAAGAACAAATAGAATTACGGTGTTTAAGCTATATAATTATGAGGTCAAATGACATTATGTGGAAAAAACATTTAGGTTGAATAAACTTATTGATACCACTGATATATATTCTTTTACTGATATTTTATTAAGCTTACTAAAATTATGTTAAATTCATTTAGTCCAATGTAACTAAAGTGTAGAGAATTTTTTAGACCTAGTTTGACTAAGAAATGGACAAGTATGTGTACCTTTGGGATTCTTATGATTGAGTTTGACTTTATAGAATGAGAATATTTTAATTATTACAATTAGTACATTTCATCTTCTGTAAACCGAAGATGATCATCTCTACTGAGGGTAAATAACTTTAGAATTCAACAAAATTGTTGCAAGTCTCAAGTTATAAACTGCCATGTTCTCAGTATCTCAGGACACACTCAGAAATCTCAATATTTGTTTGCTTATTTATTCATTTATACCTATCCTTTCTATGTTGCCAGGCTGGTCTCTTGTATCATCCTCCCCAGTAGCTAGGACTACAGTCCACGCCACACAGCTCTAGTAGTGTGAACATAAACTTTATTCCTTGAGAATACCATTCTTTGGATACTTTTTATTTTAATATGATCTAAAACAATCTTTGAGGAGTTTGTAATATGCTATCTTTAATTTTTAGGCAAAAGAAAAACAGAATGCAAAGAAAGCTCAGGAAACTAAGTGAAGAGGATATTTGGACCTGTGTACACTGTGCTGTACTTATTTTCATGGAAACCATTAAATATTAAGGGAATGAACAACATCCTGAGTGACTCAGTGCACGTTTGGTGTCCTGTCCTTTATGCATGGATTCAAAAACTTTCCTACCTGCATCATGTGCATGTAGTGCATATTAAATAAAAGTGGCATAAAAAGTGCTGGCCAAATTCCATTATTTGATATTGGATCTGAGAGTCCTTGGTACTCTGGAAATAAAACTGTAGTAACAAACCTGGAAAATAGACAAATGATATTTTTTACCTGTAGTTGTTCTATTAATACTTTTATTTGTCAGCTTAAATATCCAATTTAAAAATGTCAGATTTTACTTAAACTGGGTCATCTGTTTCTAATTATTTATGGCAAAAATAATCAGTATTTTTGTTTTTGATATGTGTTTTGCATATCTTAAAATTGAGTTTTATCTTACACCAATTTGATTTTTTAAGGCCAGTAATTTGGAAAGAATACAATACAGTTTCTAATGAATTACATTGCTATCTGTAAAGACAATAAACATCCCAATTTTATTTTAGTAAACTTTCTTCAATTGTTTGGGGTTATTTGTTTATATATTGTAAGATTATTCTAGGAAGGTCTGAATATTTTGCTTCAAAACAAAACTGGAGGTTAGAAAATGTTGTCAATCTGAAGAGTTCAGAGTTACTCTCATGTTTTCAAGATCTTGTTCTGTGCATTCATTGAGAATTAAAGGTTTGTTAACTTAAGTTATCTGATTCTTTAAACGATTGCAGTGGTAATAGAGTATTCGTCTATGCCCATTTGAGCGTACATCCTGCAGTTTCCAGGAGCCATGTATGTGATTTTACATTGGATATAAAGACCCCACACTGGATCTTTGTCTTTCAAAAGTTGTTTCTTTTTTTTTTTTTTTTTTTTTCAAATTAAACTTTTTTTTTAAAGATTTATTTATTTATTATGTATAGTGTTCTGCCTGCATGTATGCCTGCAGGCCAGAAGAGGGCATCAGACCTCATGATAGATGGTTGTGAGCCACCATGTGGTTGCTTGGAATTGAACTCAGGATGTCTGGAAGAGCAGCCAGTGTCTCTAAGTTCTGAGCCATCTCTCCAGCACTCCCCACCCCCAATTAAATTTTAAAGGAAATTTTCAGTATGAAAAAATTATTCATTTAAGCACACTTTTTAAAATCTATATGTGACTTTTTAACATTTTAATGTAAAATAATGTAATTTATTTTATTAGGTAATTTGTGAACATATTTTCCAGCTTCAGCTTTGATTCAGATTTAATTTGTTTAAAATAGCATACAAAGTGGTGGTTTATATTTTGGCATTTTCATATATCACTTGCTTTTTTGACTTTCCTTATCTTTGCTCATTCTTGTATTTTTTAACATAACATGTATTGGACCTACCCACCTTCCTCAAAACCAGTTCTATCTGTCTTGTGGGCCCTTTGTAATTTCATGATTACTCACATTTTAAAGAATACGATCCGGTGAGAGAGAGAAAAATGTGTTATGCATCTTTTGAGTCACCCCACTTAGTAATTTCTTCTGCAGATTCTGTACTTTTGTTTTTCTTTATAGACAAATAAATTTGTTATGAATAAGATTGTTATGTACAGAACCACATTTTCCATTTATTTATTTATTTATCTTTGGTTTTTCAAGACAGGGTTTCTCTGTGTAGTTTTGGTGTCGGTCCTGGATCTTGCTCTGTAGATCAGGCTGGCCTCGAACTCAGAGAGATCCGCCTGCCTCTGCCTCCCAAGTGCTGGGATTAAAGGTGTGCGCCACCACGCCTGGCTCAGAACCACATTTTAATTAGCCATTCACTTGGTTCCATTTCTTTGCTATTATGAATTGAGCAGCAATAAACATGAGTATCTCTGGGATGCAGAGTCCTTTGAGAGTAGATATCCAGGATTGCCCTAGCTGGGCTACATTGGTAGTTCTTGTTTGCTTTGGTTTTGGAGAAGCCTCCACACTGACTTCCTTAGGGGCTGCAATTGTTTATACTCCCAACAGCAGTAGTCCAGCTTCACACCAGCAGAGCCATGTCCTCAGTCTGTCCTCTGTTTTCTTGGTGACATTCTCACTGAGGTGAGACAGACTCTCAAAGTAGTCTTGATGCATTTTCTTGATGGTTAAAGATGTTAAATTGAGAAATATCTCTTGGTGCTGGGATTAAAGGTGTGTGCTACCACCGCCTGGCTATAAATTTCTAAGAATTATTTTTAAAGCCTCTGATAGTGGTATTATTAGATGACTCAGAATTAACAAAAGTTTTCGAGTTAAACTGGAAAAAAATATTTTCAAACATAATTTCAGATGATGTGGTCTTTCAGTTTCTTGTGAGGAAGTGGACTTTGCTCTTGATAGAGTAGTTATTATGGACTGTCTCCAAGCTGTGATTATAATTATTTAAAATAGTTTCCCAGGGATTGTCTTGGACTCACATTGATCTAACTCATTTGAGCTTAATTTCTCTTTTACACATATACAAAGCATTTTAAATCATGTTTATCCCCCTCCCCACGCTACAACTCCTTCCTCCTAACTTGCTTTTTCTTTTTCTTAATGATCCGCTGAAGGTATGGGGCCTTCTAGTGGGGGCATGTGGACAAGCCAGGGGTCGCAGCCCTGGAGAAAATTTCTCTCCCTTCTCTGGCATGCAGACTGCCAGTAGTTCCTCAGCTAGGAGTGGAGCCTCCTGTGCCCCTCCGCTCGCTGTCTGTGCTGGAGTGTTGATTGTCTTGATCTTCCCAGGGAGCCACAGCCGCTCCCTCGGGGAGATGCTGTTTCACAGCAGTCTTCCTGACCTCTGGCTCTTACTGTTTCTGTACCATCGTCCTTTGTGTTCTCTGAGCACTGAGGAAGAGGGTGTAATGTAAATGTCTTAGTTATATATGGCTGGACATGTTTCCAAACCTTTATTGAGGCTTAAGTTTTATAAAGTTATACAATATTCACTGTAGAAAACATAGTAGCCACTCACCAAATAAATGAATGCAATACCAGAGAGAACCTAAAATAGACTCCTTGATTTTTGACAAACGTGGCAAAGCAAGAAAGGACTTTTCAGCAGATGGACAGAACAGCTGAATTTCCATATGAGAAAAAAATGAGCCATGACCTCAACTCTTCTCCCAGAAATGAACTTGAGCTTAATCGTAGACCTACATGTAATAGCTAAAAAGCACAAAGGGTTTTTTGTTTTTGCAGAATGATACATGAATATCTTCGTGACTTGAGGAAGGCCACAGGTTTCTTAAGTCACAGAAAGCAATAACCGTAAAAGACCCCAAATTAGAGTATACTAAAAGTAAAAACTTGTCACTGTGAGATGTAGTTAAGGGGAGCTAGTGTCAAATGACATTTTAAATGTAGTTTTATAAAACTATTAATAGGCATACAATCTTATTGATCTAATTCTGCTAAAATGTGCTAAGAATAGTCATAGTTTAAGAATAGCATATCTGTCTCACAATTGTGAATGTGGGGCACTTCATGGCTATTTCTGCTTGTGAATAAGTCATTGTGTTGGTCCTATATGTTTTGATTTAAAAATGGAGCTCATGGGTAGAGAAAATGGAGAGTGAACAACAAACCAGAAATAGATACATGTTAGTTAAGTGGACACAGTTTTGGAAGGAGTTGTTTAAAGACACTCAGTGAATTTTGTCTTTTCTGAAATCTCATTTCACCACTGGGTAGAGAAAGGCACGGGCATTTTGTCTTAGTGTGGTCAGTTCTAAGGGATGTGCTTCTGCTGTTGTAAACACAGAAAACTTTCCGCACGGGCATTTTGTCTTAGTGTGGTCAGTTCTAAGGGATGTGCTTCTGTTGTAAACACAGAAAACTTTCCAACAGCTGCAGACTGCCTCCTCTCACCTCATGTTTAGTTCCCAAGAAGCTGTCCTTTGTCTGGCAGAGAGCAGAAGCTTGACTATGCTGCTGGAGTAGACGGATGTTTGTTTCGGGAATGGTGGGGCACTGTGCTCCTTTAGGTGTGTAATACATAATGAATTGTGCTGTTGGATTCAGAGTAATACCTTCAGTTAGTCTCAGTTGCTTTTGTTTTTTTTTCCTATGTAAATATCTGTTTTTATGCTAGTATTGTACACCCTCTGTACAGTGTTATAGAATTATGTGACACATTATTTGCAATTTCTCATTTTTACATCTTTAATAACTTGTAGGACTCAAGCTGTGCTAACTATTAGAGGGGAAAGGAAGAATAATAGAGTTTTGAAGCTACCATCCTTTCCACGTAAAGCTATTGGAAGGTTTGGAGGAGTGGGCTCAAGTGTAAGTCTCCAAAATTGACTCCCAGCAAAGCATATTGGCCTCATGGGATATTTTCCTTCAACCACAATGAGAGTATCTACCATTGGAGAGAGTCAGAATGTGCTCTCATGTATTCCAGGAACAAGGGATCTGCTGCAAACACCTGGTACACACTGGAATATAAAAAAGCAGCCTCTGTATCTAAACATGCCACCTGAAAAATAGCTGAGTAACAGGAGACAGCTTCTGTTACAAGACAGGCCTTGTAAATCTTTCATGGATTTTGCTGCAAGAGATTCTGGGAAATTTTTTTTTAGCTTTACAGTCTCCACAGCATAGGAATATAGACTAGAAAGGATGTTGAGAGAGATGCTGAGTGCAGTTTCACTCAGTCACTTGGTGTTACCTTGTTCTACATCAAGATAGTTCTTTAAAAACATTTGCCTAATATGTTTAGAGAAATGAAATAATAAAGAAAAAATTTAATATAATTACATCATCTAGAGATAGTCATTGTATTAAAGAATGTCACTCCAAACAATGTACATGTATTTTCTTTTTATGAAAATGTGATACTGTTAAGTATTGCATGCTTTTTCAGACTTCATGTCTGTAAATATACACGCATCACCATGCTTTAGTGATAACCTAATATTATACTATATAGATGTACTCAAATGTAACTAAGCCCCACAGCATAAAATAAAATAAAATAGGCAAACTATATATTTTGCGTTTTTTAAAGTAATGTGAATTCCTAAATCTGTTAAACATGCGTGCTACTTAATTTGTTCTTTCCCTTAATACATGTTTAATAAACCTAAATCCCTCTAGTGGACAAGGCCAATGGATCACAACTTTTAGTATACTTCGTACTTTTGCTTTTTTTCTTGATTATATTCTCAACAACTGTTGGTAATTTATTCAGCCTTATAAAGATGTTATAAGCCATCTTTATACTCATAAATGCTGGAGATACAGTGGTAAACAAGATAAAAATCCTTGCCATTGTATTAAGATAGATAAGTATGAGATGGCATACACATTTCAAATAATTGAAAGAAGTGTATTTGTGAAGCCAGCAATGTGGAAGAACGCTGTGAGCTGAAGCTTTATAGATGGTCATGCAGAAGCCCTTGAAGAAGATGGTCTTATAAGCAGAAATGTAAATGAAGAAGGATATCTTCTCTCCAGTATTTCAGCAGCATTGTAGAAATGGATTACATACAGGCAAAACCAGTTTGTTTTAATTGAGAATACTAATATGTAATAATGTTTTATAGTTAAAAGGTCTATGAAGGTTGATCTGGGGTGTCAGTATCAAAATCAGTTAAATAAGCAGAAAAGGGTGGGGTTGCTAGTCAACGTGCTTTTTTTTTTTTTTTTTGGTTTTTCGAGACAGGGTTTCTCTGTGTAGCTTTGCGCCTTTCCTGGAGCTCACTTGGTAGCCCAGGCTGGCCTCGAACTCACAGAGATCCGCTTGCCTCTGCCTCTGGAGTACTGGGATTAAAGGCGGTGCTTTTTATAATATAGTTCCCAGGCTGCCCCTCCCCATTTGTGAGATAGTTCTATCTATCCCAGTCGGCCTTGAACTGACTTCGTAGCCAAGGCTGGCTTTGAATTCTTTATTTTACTGCTTCTACCTTTCAAGTGCTGGGATTACAGGCATGCACCACCATGCCTCCCTCTAGCCCTTTGTTGTAACAGTGGAATTAAAGTAGTGGGGAGTACAAAAGTAGTAGAGCGCTGGGCGGTGGTGGCGCATGCCTTTGATCCCAGCACTCAGGAGGCAGAGCCAGGTGGATCTTTGTGAGTTCAAGGCCAGCATGGTCTACAGAGCGAGATCCAGGAGAGGCACAAAGCTACACAGAGAAACCCTGTCTCTGGAAAAAAAAAATAGTAGAGGAAAATCTGATACAGGTGTAGTTTTTAAAAATAATTTGAATTCCCCTCCATCATTAGAGGCAGAAATGTAACACTGAAAGAAAGAAAAACTATGACAGAATTACTCAGAATTACAGAATTATTTCCTCAGAATAGAAAAGAAAGCTTCCCAAGAAATAAAACAAATGCTTATATATATAAAACTGTACAGCAACAGATGCCATATAACCCTCAGAGTCAATAGAATTTTGCCACACATACAACATAGAACCTGAAAAATATTGATGTGAAATAAAACTTGCATCAGATAAGGAGAAAGGAATCCAGAAGAAATGGCAAGTGATATGAGCAAGCAGTTTGCAGGGTAATTCAGATGGTTGGAACATGCACAGTAAATTCCACTAGTTGTTGGGGAAATAGAAACATCTGAAGGAGTGCATTTCCTGCTTTCCTTTCTCCTACCTCCTCTCTCTCCTTCCACTTTCTTTACTCTCTCTCCTTCCCTTTTGTGCTTGATCTCTTGGGACACTCTTGTGTGTACCTCCTGCACATACTTCAACCACTCTTCCCATTAGAATGTTTGCTCTGTAGCCCACGTTGGCCCAATGCGAAAACTGCATTAGAGACAGATTCGTACAGTGGAAGTACTCATAGGAGAAAACTCTGTGTTCATTAGATGCATTATAGGGGCCATTGATGACCTTTACAGGTTACTAAGGAATATGTAGTATAAGTAGTAACCATGTGAGCTCTGGGATCCAGTGGCTCCCGGAAGGCTGGTAATTATGATAATGATTAGAAGTTAATAAGCTATCCAGGATGGGCTTCCTAGGTAGTATCTCCTAGTGAGGTTACCAAGAGCTGGGATCTGACCTTTCAGCTTTTAATTTGAAAATGCTAAGGACTTTGGCTAGTTAATCAAACTCAATAAAACTTGCAAGACACTATAATGTATACCTGAAAAATACGATTTATTAGTTTACAGTGGTAACTTCCAGCAGACCAAATATTCCTGCCAGTCTGTCAATATGTTCTCTTCTTGGGAGATAGACTTACTAATGAAACCAAATTAAGAGCAGAAGGTTGGGTGAGTATAGACTGGCCCAAAGGAAATGGTTTGTCCTTTAGAGATACTGGCTGTGATAGCCCATTCTGTGCTTGGCCATGCTGAGGCTGTGTTCCACACCTCTTTGTTCAGAGCATTACTGTGTCCTTCACTTACACATTCTGTGAGCAGGTGGAAGTTTTTAAACTTCCATCATTGATACTTTCATGACTGATACTTTTCTACTTCCGTTCCTATATTAGCAGATTTCTCAAGTGATGTAATTTAATTTAATACACATTTTTAAACTATTTTAATCTGGTGTTTTGGGTCATCAGGAGAGGATTCCTGAGCTCCCCTCTCTCTTTTCTTTTAAAACTGTCTCTAGATGAGAGTACTATTTCCTGTAACCAAAGCGACTTCTATTAGCCTTTTGAGTCTAATGTTGCCTGTATGACTTTACTGTTCTATATGCTTTTATAAGTCTGTAAAACACCAAAGGGTTAGTGTCAAGAAACCTTTTACAGTAAGTCGTCAGGATTTCTGAAGACCCGTCTCTGCTCCAAGTAGGAGGCAGTAAGACAGCTAACGGGATGCTGGGAAAGGAACACTAGTAAGGTCCAATACAGAATGAAAAGATCTTGTTGTTTAATCAATAGAGCATTGCTGGGTACAGTGGCATGTTTGCATCTCTCCTGCAATCCTTGAGCTGCCCTAGTATCTTATCCTGGACTGCTGCTGTCACCCAAGGGTCTCTGAGTATCTCCACATCCACTGTTGTCCTGGAGTGGCTGGCTGCCTTGTACTGCTAGGCCTGGTTTAGATCTAAGGAGGAGCAGGGCCACATTGTAGCCAGATGTACCTACCATTGGACCTGACTTCCTGGTTCTGGCAGGATCCAAGCCCACACCATAGTCCCTATCTTTCCAGCAGCCATACCTGGATGCTGAATGAACCCGGGAGTGGGTTGAACACTCTCTACCCAGTGTACTCTTTTTGCGGGGGAGAGATGTGTACAACATACTCTTGAGGTAATAGTTGCCCACCTCTAGGATAAGCTTAAACCTTTTCACTTGCACTCACTTATCATGGTAGGAATCTTCCATGAACTGTTGCTCAGGTTTTAATGCCTTCTAAAAGCTCACTAGCATAGTTTTTGACTTCGACAATTTTTTTCCCTAGGAGATCTGCCTCAACACAATTCTTGCTACATTTGTCTTCAAGACTCCATTGTCTGCTTTGTCCTTTTCTCAGTCCCTCTTATTTGCCACAACTCAATTTACATGCTAGTCTAAGTCATTTAGATCGGCCAGAGCCTCTTCTACCTCATAAAGATAAACGAAGCCCAGTTTCCACAGTACTGCTTGTCCTTTCTCTGTTGTCTCCCGGTCCCTGATATTTAAGGGGAGCTCTGGGGGGGGGGGTCATAATTAACATTTCTTAATGGCTCAAGTGAGCCAATCCGTTAGAGACTGATTTCCTTCGTGTTGCTTCAGATGTCGCAGCCTTTGTCTCAAGGAGATGAATAGTTTACATCATACTCTTTCTCTACTTCCGTGGCACTCAGCCTGATCCCATCAGCCCCCACGTCTCACAGCTTCACAACCCAGGCTATGAGCAGCTCCTTCATCCTTTGTTTAACATGTTTCCCAATCTTAGCAGTCGAGATGCTGAGCTTTCCCTGATTATCAGTTCCTAGTTCTTGGCCATTGTTAAAGTCTCCATCCATCCGTATGCTGGATTAGGGATTTCCCCTTTCTCCGTAGTAAAAATCATACCTAAGGGCTGTCTTCTAAGACTCCTGCTTCACTTTTTCCTTCTTTGCTCTTTGATTCTTTCTGTGGGTTCCAAGTTTTGGGATCACTGAAAGCCTCTTTAGCTGGATCTGACTTATGTGTCTTTCCTCTTTCTACCAACTGTAAGAAGCAGAAATCCAGCACCGCCATCTCATGTTCCCCCTTTCCACTTTTCCTGCCAAATCAGAGGCTAATGCAGAAGACACCGTCCACAAGACTCTTTCCTGTTGTAATTCTTTACATGAGCAGAGAGCTTAGCCTCAGTTACATGTTTTATTGTCTATAACAAAGATCATGCAACAGCCACTGCAGCTTTTTTTTTTTTACAATCATGTCACATGCATGCTACTTTTAGGGACTGCAGTGCATTCTCCAGTCTGTTAGCCATTTTGAAGGGAGGTGTCCCTGTACTCAGGAAGTAGACCCCATTTATCAACAAGGCAACCCACCCCAGATTGTGATGAGGAAGATGACCATCCTGGGATCCCACCAAGGTCACTACAACTTCAGATGCTTCAGACTTGGTTGCATGTATCACCCATTCCAGGGAGCATGCAACTGTCAGCAAGGAAAGGAAACCACATCCCATACCATAGAGGAAAAGCTAGCCATATCTAGTTTGTTCCTATCGATATTTCAACCTCAGATGGATCAGTGTCTGCTGCATGGGATATCACCCATTTCAGGGACTCTACAATAATCATTCCTTCCTGATTCATCTTTGGTTCTATTCATTCCCCTTCAGGTGTAAATGGAGTTTATTGCATCACTTTTCCTGGAGAGACATGAACAAATGTCAGTTTACTTCAGATAAGGTATCACTAATAGACAAAGGAAATGACTCTGCCCAAATTCAGCTCAGCAAACCAGCAAGGTTTATTTTTGGGTGCAGGGATGGGGAGTTACTTACAGGAGAGTCAGTGATTCAAAGGTAGCCTTATCACAGAAAAGCTCAACCCTGAGTGAGTGAATGCTCATGGGAACTATGTTCCTGCAGCTCCCTGAACAACTTGCAGACAGCTCTGCCAGTCAGCATAATCTCTCTGCAACAATTTGCACTGATTATATAACCTTTAAGTGGAGACTTAGGAATCTTTTTTACATTTATTTTAATGTTTTTGAGATTTCATCCACGAGTACTGTATTTACAATATTTCTACCATACTCTCTCCCCTTTCCAATTCTGTTTATGCCCGAACGTCCCACAATGGGCTGGCTTCTCTGCCACCAGTCAGCAATCAGACATGCTAATAGGCCAGTCTGATCAAGGCAGTCTACTGAAACTTGTGCCAGACCAGACTTTTGTGCCTTGTTTCCTCACAGTTGAGTCTAAATGTAAGAAGAGCTGGATCTGACTTGTATGTCTTTCCCCTTTCTACCAACTGTAAGAAGCAGAAATCCATAATCAAGCTTATAAAACTTGAGAAAAAATTTAGAAAAAGAATTATTTTGCTGGTTAGTTTTAATTGTCAACTTGATACAACCTAGATTCAACTTGAAAGAGAGCTTCAAATAAGGAATTATTTTGATCAGGTTGGCCTGTGGATATATCTTTGGGAAACTGTCTTGATTGTTAACTGATACAAGAAGATCCAGCCCACTGTGGGTGGTGCCATTCCCTAGGCTAGACTCTGAACTGTGAAAGAGTAAAGAAAGCTATTGAGGAAGCAGGCAATATGGGTGTATTTGTCTCTGCTCTTGACTGTGAATGTGATGTGATCAGCTGTCTCAGTCTCCTGCCTTAATTTCCCCAAAATGTTTTGTGATGACCTAGATTTATAAGCCAAATAAGCTCTTCCTCCTCTCGGTTGCTTTTTGCCAGGGTGTTTTTTTTCACAGCAACAAAAGTCAAACCAATTGCCTTTTGTAAGATATTATCCCTATATTTCAGACTCGACTTTCTCTCTAATAGCAAAAACATAAGCTTATAAATGTAGTTATTTTCTTGAAGAAATCGTTTTTGTTGATTTTTAACTTTCAAAATGATGTAAAGAGGTTGGGAGTATAACAGTTAGAGAGCTTGTCTGGCATGCATGTGCCCCTGGCAGCACACATACATGCACAAAGGCATCATTGGTATAAACCTTACGTTCCAAATGGTGTCTAGTAATTACTATACACAACCTTGCAACCTTTCATCTCTTGTTTTTTCTTTCCTTTCCTTTTTTTTTGAGACAGGATCTTATTATCTGGAGCTCATAAGGCCTGGAGCTCATTATATAGCCCAGGTTGGTCTTGAACTCTCAGCAATCCTCCTGCCTCAGGCTCTCAGTTGCTGAGATTACAGTCATGAGTTACCATGTCAGACTTTTACACATAACCTTAACAACTTCTTTCAAAATCTTCCACAAAAAAGAAAACCAAATCTTTTCTGGATATGTTTTAAAATAAATGTAGACAGTTCTGAGGCCTATTGTTAGAATTAACATTAATTCTTTGAACTAGTATCTTAGCAGCAGTTGATGTTAGGCTAGAAGATAAATGTCACAAGAACATTGTCCTTACAGTAGAAAAGGCATGAGGCTATGCTTGAACAACCTCTACTCATTAATTCATTTCGCTCAGAAGGTCTTAGTATCTACTCTGAGTCAAAATTGTGTTTCCTAAACTGCCTGGAGACTGGGTGTGAAACCTGTGGGATTGTAATACTCAGTAGTGTGTAACTTCTCCAGAGGGGCAGCATTGGGATAAGTAGCTTACCTGTGCATTTGACAGGCCAGTGTACAACAGGACTAGCTTAGCCTCACAAGCACAAATAACGTTTCTGTAGTATGAACAAATGTTTATAAGATTCAGTTCTATTATAGCTATACTTTGTGGCCACACTGTAAACATTACTATCAAGTTTTTTGTTTTGTTTTTTGTTTTTTTGTTTTAAGTGTATGTTAACAGCTTGTCTGACAGAGGAGGAGAGGGGGGAAAAAGTGACAGGGACATTCCCCACATTTCAATTTGTACATGAGATAGACATTAAGTGGCATAAAGATTGACATTAATAGAATCAAGATAGACATTAAGTAAAATTGTGCTTTTTAAGTTTTATCAGCATTTGAGGCTAATGGCGGGCTTTCTCATCAACTCGAAAACTAAAGAAATAAGACTGCATGGTGAAAGGGAAATTGAAAAGTCAACATATAAAGATAGAACATAAATATAGAAAGTACTCTAGAGAATCAGATGGCTCTTGGGCAGCTTGGACAGGACTGTAACCCAGAATGGAACACCGATGTGTAAATGAGTGTGTGTGTAAGGGAGTGAGGCTGACTGTGACCTCTTCAACAAGTGTAGGGATTCTCCCTCACCCCCATCATCTAGTAAGGGACACTTGCCTGGACTGACGGCAATGTGAAGCAGGAGAATGATCACCCCGTTGAGGGGGTCAGCCATTTCTTAGCTATAGCTGATGGCTGCCAGAAGCCAAAATCCCAGCTCTATTCCGATTTCCCAGTTCATAAATGTTGGCTTAAATTTTTTTTAAACACTGGAGTCCAAACTAAACCTCATATAGAAAGAATCTGACCTACAGTCTCCACTGAGTAACCCTGGCTTAACTTAATTAAATAGATTTTGTATCTCACAGGCACATTTTAAGCATTTAGAAGTTATTCTGAGATAGAGACTTACTGTGCAACCCTGACAGGCCTCAAACTTGTGACCTTCCTGACTCAGCCTCACAAATGCTGGGATTACAGGCTAGTGTCACCACACCCTGCTTCTGTGCATTTAAAGGCCATTTGTGTTCTCCATGAGTGAAGTACCTATCATGTCCTTATTTTTTATTGTGCCCTTACTATGTTTGCCACTCATTTGTATTATCTCTCTAGATTTTAAGAAGTATTGTTTTCTAAAGAAAACTGAAGTCTTACTTCTGATGCTCGACACTGTAAGATCTCTTATATGGTCAGTGGAAGCCTAATGAAAGATATCTGGTTGGAGCTCTGGGCTAGTGTTCCCTGGATGAGTTCATATTGAATACATCATAGTTACCACCGACTTAGTTTCTGACTGTGTAATGGTGCAGGCAATAGATACACAGTCTATGTTCATGCAGGTTGCTGTCTAATAAACTAGATGAGGCTTGAGAGACATGGAATAGTCACAAATGCATAATTAACAAGCCAGCCCTGGGGAGATAGCCCAGTGAGTTAAGTGCTTGCCGGGTAAGATTTAGGACCTCACTTTGGATCTCCAGGACGAACATTAAAAGCTGGGTATATGTCAGAGACCAGCAAAGCCCCAGAATTCACTGCCTAGCCATTCTAACCATCAGTGGGCTCCAAGTTCAATGAAAGACCCTGTCTCAAAGACTGGAGTAGAGTGTGCTGGACGAAGACACCTGATGTTTGCACCACACACAGGTGAACGTGAACACAAGAAAATTAACTAGAAATCATTAAGTCTATTAAAGTGAATAGTCCAATGAAACCATAAAAAGGGGACATGACTTACCTAAGGGATAATCTGAGCTGCGATCTGAAAGATAAGTAAGAGTTAAGTAGACAAAACCACAGGTTTATGGAGAGATAAGTATTCTAGACAAAACTGTGGGTGAACAAATTTTTTAGAAACACTAACAAGGCCAATGTGACAGGTGTACAGAGCAAATGCATATACTGAGGTGGAGACACAACCGTCCAGGTTATGCAGGGTGTGTGTGTGCACGTGTGTGTATGAGTGTTTGTGTGGGAGAGTTACACCAAATATTTTTAAAATTTTATTTATGTGTTTTATATGCCACATGTATGCAGGTTCTAGTGGAGACCAGAAGAGGGCGCTAGATCTCCTCGAGTTGAAGTTACAGGTGGTTTGGGATCCGTCTGACATGTGTGCAGGGGAAACCAGCTCCAGTCCTCTGGAAGAGCAGGAAGTGATCCTAATCACCGAACCATCTGTCTCAGAATTTCAGTTTTTGTATTAAGATCCATAAAAGCTTTTAAAAGGTTTAAGAATTGTTTTTAAAGATAAGATCATGTTTATTATAATAGGGAAGTGGCAGGGAGGACTCTGTTGGTATTCAACAAATGATGGCTGAGTTTCCACTTTTGGGAAAGAGTTAATTTCTTGCTTACACAAATATATCTCTGTATATATAGGTCAGTCTCATAAATAATAATTTCTTTTTAGATTAGAGAAATTATGTTTTATGACTTAAAACAGTTTAAATAGAACAATAACTGGTTTGTTTTGATCAAATGATGGCATAATAAGGCTATAATAACATATATAAGAATATAATATTCTTTTCTTAAAGAATAATTCTTTGGAAACTTCATTTCTTTCACATATGGATCTGTTTACTTTTCTCTTTTAAGTCATATTTGATAAACATATTTTAAAAGAAATTCTGCCATTTTTATTAATGTTGTACATAGGCATACATATATTGCCATAATTATTTTCTCGTCTTTATAATCTTTTACTTGCTTCTTAGTAATTAACTATTTGTTTATTCTCCCCTTAATAATGTGATTTTCATCAGTTTTATTTTTATATTTTCTAATTTGTTGATCTTATTTGAAATCTTAAATATTTTAATTTTATTAAATTTAATATTTATTAGCAATATAATTACTAATGTATTTATTTAAAACTTAGGATTTCATATTAAGAATGGCTTTGGCTGCATCTTATACATTTTTGTGTGTAATATGCTCATTGTTTTTAACTTTAAAGGGTTTTGATTATTTTTCTGACCAAAAGTTATTTAATATTTGCCTTTTTAGTTCTGATTGCTTTAGCAATAGGCATCCATATTTTAAAATAATTTATTCTTCTTAAATCATTATAATAAAAAAAACTTGAGCTTGATCCTTTTCCAATTTGGGTTTGGGTTTGTCCAGAATTCCTTTGTCATCCACCTGGACTGGTGATGTCGTGTTGGGGGTGATGGTTGATCAGAATGCTAAGAATGCCAAGCCAGGAAGTTGGAAGGAACTGGTTGCTATATCAAGCCTGGCATGGTCTACCTCTGACAGTCTTATTGCAGGAAAAAATAGAATTGCTAATCTTCGTTGTTGTTTTTAGTGACAGCTGGATGAATTCTGTAAGAGTGTATTTCATAACCTAGTCCAACATGCTGCCAATTAATAGACCCTATGACTGTATAATAGACCTATAGTGATAGGTCTATCACTATAACAATTTTTTTTTTTGAGACAAGATTTCATTATGTAGCCCTGGCTAGCCTGGAAGTCACTATATTGGCTAGGTTGGCCTTGAACTCACAGAGATCTGACTACCTCTGCCTCCCAAGTGCTGGGATTATAGGCATGCACCACCATACTCGGCTATAACAAATTCTTGAAACAATCAGCTTGGAAAAGGAAAAGGCTTCTTACACCAAAGTTTTAGGCATTTCAATCCTTGATTCTTTGGGCCATTAGGGACCATGGTGAGGCAGTATATCATGATGGACTATCTGGTAGAGTAAAGCTTCTCAATGCACGATCAGGGAACAAAGAGGAATTCTCCTTAACTCCTTAGGGAATATGACTCTAAATATCTAGACATCTCCCTTTAGACCCTACCTACATTCTGGGGAACAAGTCTAGAACACACAGACCTTTTAAGGATATCTAACATCCAATATAGCAATCCTTTTATAATTAAAAATTTTTGTTTAGATTTATTTTTATTTTAAAATTGTGTGTGTGTCTGTGTGTAGGTGCATCCATGTGAGTGCTAGGCCAGAGATAATGGATCTCCCTGGAGCTGGAGTTATAGTTGGCTGTGAGTTACTGTATAGATGTTGGGAACCAAACTAAGATTCTTCTATAAGACCAGAATTCGCTCTTAACTGCTGAGATATCTCTCCGGCCCTATGATTAAAATAATTCTCTTAAACTTAAGAAACAACTAAAAATCTTTGGCTGAAATATCCATTCTGTGTTCATTTCTTCCTCTTATTCTCCAAAAAGGAATGAATATACTCACATTCCTAGGTTTGGACCACAGGTGTGGTTGAGTCAGCTTCAGTTCAAAGAGATGGAGAGCCTCAGCAGTCAGGGACCAGGTTCTATGAGGATTCTCCCCCAAGTTCATTTTTCACCCAACCCTTGTTTCAGTATTCTGTCTGCATCCTTGGTTTTCTGAAGTGGAAAGCCTATCATTTTCAGGGTGTGCTGCACTAGGATACTGTGTTCACATTTACAGTGACATCAGTTTGTAGGGCTTTACCTTTCCGAGAGGACTCTGCCTGCAAATAATGATTTCCCACCACTCTGTCCAATAGAATTATGGATTTCTTGGTTACAAAAAGATGGAGTCATGAAGACATAGTTGGCTAGTGAGCTGGGAAAGAACAGAGAAAAGCAAATACTGAAATCAGTGGTTGACCTCGTGGGATCCAGATCCATCCCAATGTGGCACATTGGGACTCCGGCTCTTTCTGTGGATGTTGAACCCAGGTATCCGAATCATACAGTTGGAAGAAATGAATATTTCTCTCTCTCTTTTTTTTTTTTTTAGGTTATCTCTGTTTCAGGAGGTGATCAGGGTTATCAAGAGTTAAGGGTTTTTGCTTAGTCTTACCTCGTCAGACTGATGATTAGAATCAAGTCCTCCAAGTTTCTGATATATTTACAGAGAAGCTGAAAGTACCTGCCCTTGGCCAAGAGGCTAACAGCCTACTCTGGCTCTTCAAAGCTTCTTTTAAAATTTTATTGCATAAAATTATACAGCAAAATTGCAAAAATGAGTATCATAGCTCCTTTTATACTCCCATCCCCTTTCCCCATTTTCTCCTCCCCTCCTGGTCCCTCCCGACCTAGGTGACTGGTCCATTGATGTCTCCATCTGTGTCAGCTCGGTGACGTTCTGATGACATAGTTGAAAGATGACTGAGTTGATTCTGACTCATGACTCTCAGCTTACCTACCTGTTCTTCCCACAGTGTCCTTAGGACCACTCTGGTATCCTCTCACATTCTGCCCACACACAGGGTGAGACATTTTGAGAATCATAATAACCTATTTCCCATTGAGCCTGGAAGCACACTTCCTATCAGTAAGAGGCTGCTCCTAACTGTATCCAGAGAGAATGCAGGTTCCTGTGCAAGCCAATGGGCAAATGATGAGTGAAATGATTTGTTTTACTTATCCTCTGTTTTCCCAGGCTCCATTTACACATCCACACTGAATGATCACCTGCATTCAGCTCTCTTCCACACTCAGAATAAGCATAGCAAAATGTTTACTTCTATTAGGGTAAGATAGGAAGAAATTCTGCATCTTTAAAGGCAAATAGTATTGTTTCTTCTCAAATGATCTGCTGTCTCTGCTAGATTCCTCTGTTCTCATAAGTCTAACTCACATCTATTTAGATGATTCCCAAGGTCTAGTTTCTCTCCTAAGTTCCTGTCTAACAACCTCCTGAACTTCTCCATCTAGATATTCTTCTGTAATCTCGTGTGTCACGGCCCCAAATATGCTCACATCTTTCCTCCTGACGTACCTGCTCCCTTACTGTCAACTAGTCACCCTAAATTAAACGTAGTCATCTTTGGGTAGTCCTTTACCTTCTCCTCCTACACTCCGTGGCTGTTTGGTGGCGTGAGTTCACCTTCATCGTGACTCATCATCTCACCTTTGCATTTCCATGGCCAC
>CABHPP010135031.1:7468-20904 GCA_902168425.1 Peromyscus attwateri
GTTTCAAGGTCAATTTTTTCAACACCATGTAAACAGTTTGTTAAATGTTTATGATAGGTACTGTGCAGTCGGCTCTAATTACTAGAATAAAAACATAACTCATCATCATTAGTAGAGCTATGCTTTACTATGCCATGTTTATCGATCCTTTTTGTATCTAATGGAGTACATATAAATACTATGAAAAAGTTCAAAAGTTATGGATTATTTTACTTCTAGAATATTCTATTAAAAACTTTCAGACAGTGCCACCTACAGGTGACTAAACTACATATTCATGTGCAGTCTGGGCTGAGACTAGACAGCATTGTGGTAAAATCCCTGCCCACCCTATGGAAGACCTGGGACTGGTCCCGAGGCACTCACAGGAGGTTGAAGCTGATTTAGCTCCTGACTATCCAAGAGAAAGCCACCTATCACTGCTCTATGAAGGTGTCTTCTAGTTAGTTACCCTTGGAAGAAGAAAACTGGAGGCTGTTTATTGCACTTCGGATATCACCAGAACACCCTTGACAGAGCAACTCCAGGGACGTTTTATCAGGAACAACAACTCTTCCTCCACTCTGAAATGAAGAGATTCAATTTTAAAGCTGTTTTGTTAAAACACAAACACATACACAGAAACTACAAACCATTTTGAGAACTGAACACATACAAGACATAGACAAATTTGAATGTCTAAAAACTTGCACGGCCCAGGCATGGTAGAACAAAGCTATAGTGCCAGCATTTGGGAAGCTAAGGCAAAGCAATCCTAAATTCTAACCCACATGGATGACTGGAAGAGACCCTTTCTCAAAAAACAACGGGATTAAAGGCGTGCGCCATCACTGCCCAGACAAAAAATTATTTTTTCAAACGTTATTGTATGTTTTTAGTTTTATGCCTGTGGGTTTTTTGTCTGCATGTGTGCACATATGTGCCCAGTGTCCTCTGCAGTCAGAAGACGTATCTGATCCCCTGAAACTGAAGTTAGAAACAGAAGTTGACCTTCCATGTAGGTGATGGGAGCTGAACCCAGGTCCTCTGAAAAAGCAGCCAGTGCTCTTAACAACTAAGACATCTCTCCAACCCATTGAAATTATTTATGAAAGTTGTCTGTCTTCCCAAACCAAACTTTGTCACAGAATTAACATTTAGTGAATATCTTTCTAGACTTTCTGTGTGTATGTATCTACAAATACATTTCAGATCTCCAAGTCTATGCAAACATGCAGAGTTAATGGTTTTTTGAGGTTTTTGTTTTGTTTTCAAGACAGGGTTTTGCTGTGTAACAGCCCTGGCTGTCCTGGAACTCACTTTGTAGACTGGGCTGGCCTCGAACTCACAGAGATCCTCCTGCCTCTGCCTCCCAAATACTGGGATTAAAGGCATGTGCTCCACTGCCTGGCAGAATTAATGTTTTTAATCTAGGTAGAATTATAGTATTTGTTTTCTGTAAGTTTAAATTCTTACCTAATACCACTGAGGTGATTTTTTTTTTTTTTTATGTTAGTAGCTTTAAATCTCTATCATTTTTTAAAATGTTATTTAGTGAAGACAGGTCAGTAGGTAAAGGGACTTGCTGCCAAGCCTGATGACCTCAGTTCCATCCCTGGAGCCCACATGGTAGAAGAGAGTCAACTCCTCCAAGGTGTCCTCTGGCCTCCACATGTGCCCTGTGGCACACCTGCCCTCTCCATACACAAATACACATGAACACAAAATAAACAAGAGTGCAATAACATTTTAAATAATGTCATTGATAGCCTTTGACAAATATTTTCCCCAATAAGGAACAATTACATTAATGTCATGGTTTTTTAATACAACTTTGAGCATTTTGGCAGGGCTGGTGATGGAAACCAGAGCCTTCACAAGCTAGGAAAGATATACCATGAAGCTAGTCTCCGACTGTTTCCAACTTTTCACACTCGTGAGACACACACACACACACACACACACACACACACACACACACACACACCCATGCATGCACACACACAGAAAGAGACAGAGAATGCTAATAAGATGTATATTTCTATAGCAGTAGAGTGTACTCTGAGGTGTCATCCATCATTTCTCCAAGTTACATACCATTTAAGTGTGTTTTTCATAGCTCAGACATACATATAAGTCTTATATTAGACTTACCTTACTAGCCTCTATAGTCACAATTCTATTAAGAAACTTCATCATAATTGTTGGTGCCACAGGGTTGAAACTGTAAAAAGAAAAAAAGATGGTGCTTAAATGATTAATTTAAAAACAGTTTAAACTGGGTGGTAGTGCACATGCCTTTAATCCCAGTGCTTGGGAGGCAGAGGCAGGTGGATCTCTGAGTTCAAGGCCAGCCTGGTAAACAGAGCGAATTCCAGGACAGCCAGGGCTACACAGAGAAACCCTGTCTCAAGGAAAAAAAAAAAAAAAAAGCATAAAAACATTTCTTACCTAATGTTTGAAATAGAACACTCCTCTTGAATCTTTTTGGGAAAGAGTAATCGCTGATTGTTATCTCCACTGACACTGTCAGAGATTATAAATACAAGAGGGCACCGACCAATCTGCACATACTTCCTAAAATAACAAGATAATGTTGAAATTCAAGCAATGTAGCTGTTCATGCTAGGCAAACGTTCTACCACTGAGTTACAAGCCCCACCTCCAATGTGGAGTCTTAGAACAGCGGACTTCACTGACACTCACCTTAGAATCTCATGTAAAGCATGAGAGTCTCGATAAAACTGGTTAGGTAGATCCTGTTGAACATATAAGACAAATATTAGCTCAGTGATAGTCCATTGCATATTTATTTTTAAACTTACATTTGTAAAGGAAAAACATTATTTATCCAATGTATCTTGATCACAATTTTCAGAGAAATTAAAGGAAATTTATTGTCATTGAGGAAGTTAACTTTCCACAGATTTTCTTTGCTTTTCTATACAGATGGCACTGCAGTTGAAAACTATGTTAACATTCAGCTACTCTACTTTAACCTATGCTATTCTGTTTATGATTACTGAAAAAAACCTTCAGGTCTCTGCTATCACAAAGCCACTATTAGTGTGTCTCACAACTGTTTACACAACAGCTCTAGCAGGATTTTAAAAGCTGTCCTTACTTCGACCAGAATTATCTTCTTATCAGTTGTCAGGTCATCTCCGAGCATCTGCAGTTTGCTATACTTGGTGGCTCTTAACAGAAAGTCATTGAAGACTGCTATCTGAGACTGGTATGGAACGATGTAGACTTTTGATTCTGAAAGGAAATACATTTATCACTTTATTTTCAAATCATATACATTAACATTATACATATACTGTACACATCAAATTCACTTATATGATACAATTTACAATACTGAAGACTACCTTAAAATTATTTGAAATGGTTTAAATTTAAAATATCATTTCAAAAGACTAGTATGATGGACAAGAATAATTTTTCTATTCCAACGAAAGTAACACAAAGTTAACTGACTTCAAAAACAGCGACTGGGCTGCAGATACGGCTCAGCAGTTAAGAGAGAGAGAGGACTCGGGGTTAATTCTTGGCACTCCCATGACAGCTTGTAACTGCCTGTATTGCCAATTCAAGGGAGTCAATGTTCTCTTTCAGCCTCTGGTGGGCAGAAGCACACATGTGGTACATAGACATACATGCAAGCAAAACACTGATACACATAAAATAAAAATAAAACTCGCTTTAAAAAAAGCTGTTATTACTCTGGTCGCAGAATATAGAAAAATCAAACAGGAACCATGACAAGGTTTTCCTGCCAGCTGGCTAGCCTGCAGAGCAGTGCCAGAAGGTACTGTGCAGGCTGCTGTGGGAGGACTGTCGTCAAGTCTTATTCTGCTACAAACCCTATGTGCTATACCACTTAGGCAAAAAGGACTCATTAGTGTAACAGCAGTGAGTTTTTATAGGGACTCTAGCTGCTTCATAGTTGGGTTTGTGGTCTGCTGCACAGAAAAGAATGAAAGTAATGTAAACTATTATTTATTACAAAATACAAAGTAATTTAAGCCTAGTCAAAACCCATTGCTGGAGAAATCACAGCCCACAGTGAAGAAGCTACTGCTCTTGTTTTGCTAAAGGGCTGTGATATGCCCATTAAATAATTGTATTTATACCTACAGATCAGTATAGCCATTAGCTTGTTGGAGAAGCAACACCCCCCTACTTATACAGTGTGCAGTGGTAACTGCAGAGACTCATAACTGATTAAAGCGATGACAATTAAGGGATTGTTGAATGTGCAGCCATAAAAAGAACATCTTTATCACCCCCTCCAAGGCTCAGGAAACATCATGGAAGAGGGGAAGAAGGAATGGAGGTGGAATGCTATCTTCAGATCAGGACATCACTACTGAATTCTTGTTTTGTTCTGCATTATGAGACAGGGTCTCTCTGCATAGCCTGGCTGTCCTGGAATTCACTATGTAGATCAGGTTGGCCTTGAACTCAAGATCCTCCTGCCTCTGCCTCCCAAGTAATGGGATTGAAAGTGTGCCCAACCATGCCCAGCCTCACTACTAGATTTTAAATTACTTGTTTGTGTTTTTTGTTTTGTTTTTGGAGATAGGGTTTCACTATGTAGCCCTGGTTGGCTATAACTGACTCTATAAACCAAGGTGGCCTTGAGCTCACTGAGGTCCTACTGTCTCAGCCTCAGGGATTAAAGGTGTATGCCACTAACCCTGGCTGAGCCCAGAGAGTTTGAGGAACAGTCAACATTAAAATAAAAACTGCCCTACACAGCTCCTCTGACTCAAAGCAGCTTAGGAGCTGTGGCTACTTCCAGTTTAAATACCTCCATCATCAGTAAAGAATAAAAGCTAAATTGCCAGTGTGAGAATAGATGACCCTATGTATAAAGCTACAGTGTAAAACTTTAAATTGTTACTGTCATTTTTAATGTTAAAGCTTCCTCCATATTCCAAAGACAGTCTTTAACTTATGTTTCTGATTTTTTTTTTTGGGGGGGGGTATCCTTTTGAGACAGGATCTCACTGTGTAGCCCTAGCTGGCCTGAACTATCTACACTAGGCTGGCCTGGAACTCACAGGGATCTGTCTCCTAAGTGCTAGGATGAAAGGCATGCTACCATGCCTGCCTGCTGCCTTGAGTTCTGAAGTGACGTCATTTTAACAAGTATTTCACAATGTTTTGAGAGGCAGGTTCCTTTTAGTCCGTCCTGAGGCCTGACTGACACAGAAACGAAAAAGCTTACGGTGTAGAACTCCATAAATAATGAAAGCCTGAGACCCTGTTAACCCAGTGTGATGCCACATGCCTATAATCCCAGTGCTTGGGAAGCGGAAGCAGGAGGATCACAAGTTTGGGGCAAACCTAGGTACAAGAACACTGTCTCAAAACAGCAAAAACTGGGCAGGCTCAGAACCTACAGTGAAAGGAGAGAACTGACTTCCACATGCAAGCCATGGCATGTGCAAGTTTGTGCATACACATGTGTACACACACACATACACACAAAATCAATAAATAAATGTAAAAATAAATTAAAAACAAAAATCAGCTTGTTATCTGAGAAAAGAGTTTAAACTTAATTTCCTAAGAACCCCTTCCTCCTCTCTAGTTCGGGCATCTCACTTTCTCCTCCAACTGACAAGAATGGGAAGAAAATGTGCTCTATCACTTGACCTGGAGTTCATTAAGGAAAGCTTTCTTTGCAAGCTCTAGCACCTTTACAGCACAACTTACCTAAGTTCAGTAACTCCTTGTAATCATCCTTTTGGAAGTCTGGTGAAACGGGATTAACCCATTCTTGTACTTGAATCCCATGCTCCTTTGATAGTATTTTTACAGTACTTGTCTTCCCACATCCTGGAGGACCTGTTATTAGTAAAATAGACCCACCCTGAAACCAAATACAAACACTAATTAAAATCTACAATTACTAGAATGCAACACAATTTTTTAAGTTTTTCCTAGCACTTATTATGCCTACATAAGGTCTATTAAATACCTAATATAAACAAATTTCAAAACTAAACTTCAGATGAATTGAGACGATTGTTTCCTTCTGAAAATTCCTCAAATCCTATACTGTGTATTTCTCAAAGACAACTTAATAACTAAATTAAAACAATTAAACTTTAGTTACAAAGAGCACAGGATATGAAACAGGACTCTTAGAGGCTGAATTATAAAATTCAACTGAAGGGGCTGGAGATATTATTCAATCAGAAAATGTTTGCTCCATAAGCATAAGGACCCGAGTTAGATTCCTGGCATCCACGAGCTGGGGCTGGGTGTGAAGCTTACAAGCAGAATACCTGCTTAGACTATCTGAGACCCTGGTTCAACTCCCCTGCCCCCAAACAAAATCCAAAACAAGAGCAGAATAAAATGCCAGGCTGACAAAAGGCTTACAGGAATTCTGACTAGAGGCTTACAGAAATCTACTACTGTACTTTATTTATTTATTTACTTTTGGTTTTTCAAGACAGGGTCTCTCTGTGCAGTCCTGGCTATCCTGAAACTCTCTTGGTAGGCCAGGCTGGCCCTGAACTCACAGAGATCCACCTGCCTCTGCCTCCCGAGTGGTGGGATCAAAGACATGCACTATCGCTTGGCATTACTCCAGTATTTTTTTTTTCAGAGCTGAGGACCGAACCCAGGGCCTTGCGTTTGCTAGGCAAGCCTCTACCACTGAGCTAAATCCCCAACCCGCTAACTCCAGTATTTTTAATAGGACAATAGCTTAATATTTTTTAAGTTAGCAACTTTACAAAGCACAGCTACTGTAATAATGAGAACCAATGACACTTTCAAACAGATCAATTAAAATAAGAAGAAAGCTCATGTGTGGGAGATACTGTGTTTTTCATGAAATATGGTGGTGTCTAGTTTCTAAAACAGGAAGTAGAGCCACATTACAGAAATTTTGTGTTCAGTCAGAGACTTACAAGGTAGTTTCTCTCAAGAATCTCAATCAGAACACTGACTACTCCAGCACCCGACTGTTACACAGCTTTACCATGTTTTTTTTGGGAGGCTGAGACAGAATCTCACTATGTAGTCCTGACTGGCCTCAAACTCAGAGAGATCTGGAATTAAAGGCCTGTTCCACCATGCCTGGTTGCTTTACCATATTTTGAAGGAAAGATACCATGAAAAATTAAAATCTAGCTAGATGGTGGTGGCACTCACCTTTAACCCCAGCACTCATGAAGCAGAGGCAGGGTCTCTGAGTTTGAGGCCAGCCTGGTCTATAGAGTGAGTTCCAGGACAGCCATGGCTACACAGAGAAATCATGTCTTAAAAAAAATTAAAATAATATAATAATAATAATAATAATAATAATAATAAATGTCAGTAATTTCGGAATACTTTCAAGATTCCCCCCCCCAAGATTACTTTTATTTATGTGTGTATATGTGTGTGTTTAAGTGTTACATGTATGTGTGCCCACAGAGACCAGAAGAGGGCATTGGATCCCTGGAGTTGAAGTTACAGACAGTCTGCGAACTAAACCGTTGAGGGCTGGGGAACTAAACTTGGGTCCTCTGAAAGACTAGCAAATGCAATCAACCACTAAGCAATATATCTCCAGGCCAATGGCAATTTTCTAAGGTAATTTAAGTTGACTAAAATAAATCAGAAATTACCAAGTTACTTTTTTCTTTTTTAAAAGAATGTCTTGCAATTACTAGTATCATTGAAACTTTTATCAAACACATATACAAGGCCTTGGGTTCAATACCTAACACCATTATAAAAATAAAATACTTTTTCAACACTTATAAAAATGTGTATACATGTCCAACAGTAATATTTCGTAAGCTTAAGTCATAATAGGGAGTATTAAGAGTGCACTCTAGCACGTCGTGGTGGTACATGCCTTTAATCTGAATCGAAGACAGGCAGATTTCTGAGTTCGAGGCCAGCCTGGTCTACGGAGCTAGTTCGAGGACAGCCAGGGCTACACAAAAACCCTGTATCAAAAAACCAAAAAAGGTGCCGGGCGGTGGTGGCCCACGCCTTTAATCCCAGTACTCGGGAGGCAGAGGCAGGCGGATCTCTGTGAGTTCGAGGCCAGCCTGGTCTCCAAAGCAAGTTCCAGGAAAGGCGCAAAGCTACACAGAGAAACAAACCCTGTCTCGAAAAACCAAACAAAAAACAAAAACAAAAACAAAAACAAAAACAAAAAAACCCCAAAAAAGGGAAAAAAAAAAGGCGCACTCTAATAATAACAACAGAGTCCTAAGGGAAAAAATAAAGTGGACACTGAACAACCTAAACTATTAGTTGTGGGTAGGAGGATGACCAAAAACAAATTTTAAACACCATGGATATAAGAGCTCATACCTATAATCCCAGCAGTTGGAGGCCGAGTTGGAAAGACTGCTGTGCATTCAAGGACAATTTAAACTACATAGTGAGCTCCAAACCAGAATGGGCTACAAGGTGAGACCATGTCTCAATCTTTAAAAAAAAGAAGCATGGCCCTCTAGGATAAAGCCCTTGTACATACAGTACCACACACAAAAATGAGGAGGAGAATCTGTTCCTTTCAAAACAACTAAAACATTAACTCTTTCACTCTTAAGTTCAAAATTAAAAGCCCTAACTTAAGCAATGGAAGTGGCCTGTTAACGACAAGTCAATATAAGTTCATAGTTCATCAATATTAATACTAACAAATGTTCCACTTAATGGGAAATGTTCATAGGGCACAGGGTACAGGGGAATCTCTATAAAGCTGTTTTTAATGTTGTTTAAATCTCAATGTTGTTTTTAAAAGTCTATTTCAAAACTGGGCTGGAGAGGTAGCTCAGGGGTTAAAAGCACTGAATTCTCTTCGAGAAGACCTGGGTTCTACTTCCTGTAACCACCTGGTGTGGGTCACAACTGTCTGTAACTCCAGTTCCAGGGAACTGATGCCCTCTTATGGCCTCTGTGGCTACCAGGCATACATGTGATGCACACATACAATCAGGCAAAACATTCATACACATACAAGAAAAATAAATAAATCTTTATAAAAAGTTATAGGATAAGATTTTAAATTCATCCTGATTCTTCAGTTGGGCTGTGTTTTAAAGTGACTAAACCAGCCTTAGTTAGTGATGGCAGATTTTCTTTTACAGAAAGCTATCTGTTAACAATAGAAATAACAGAATATTGCAAACAGACATTTCACAGCCTTAATCAGTGATTCAGGAAAGGACTGAAAATGGACTCTAAAACACATAGGAGAAAAATCACCAAGGAACTGTGCTACCAAAATATCTCCTCAAAGATTACGGGGCAGCTGAAAGAGAAAGGTATTCTACAATGGAGTGTTAAAGACTGTTTCTTCCCTGAATAGGAATCTCATTTACACGACTTAAGTAAAACACAGCTCTCTGAACAGATGAAGATAGGCTTCTTCTGTATCCCAGAATCTAATCAATATTTATATGTATAATTCAGCTATTATTTGGCTTAAAGGGGCTTATTGGGAAATGTTATCATTTTTACTACTTTCTACAGAGAAAATATTTTTCAGTTTCAAATAACCCTGGACTTTTGAATTATAACCTATTTTTATGTTCAAGCTATCTATGTATTATTTCTCCTGCAGTTGTATATTAAAAAAAAAAAAAAAAATTTTTTCTTCCCTACTCTAGTTACCAAACTAAACATCACACACAGCAGAAGCCTGGTGCTATGTGCATGTCTATATAGTATCAGCACTCAGGAATGTGAGGTAGTGAGATTCATAAGCCCAGGAATTCAAGCCTAGCCTAGGGAGCGTAGTGAAATCCTGTTGTGGTATATTTGTTGACAATGTGTGAAGATACTTTGCTGTGATTGGTCTAATAAAAAGCTGAACAGCCAATAGCTAGGCAGGACAGATTAGGCAGGGCACTCAAGGGATGCCAGTGAGACAAGGAGGGAGATGGACATACAGAATGGAGGAGAGGTAAAGAGCCACATGGCAAACGTAGACGAATAGAAGCGGGTTAATTTAAGTTACAAGAGCTAATGGGACAAGCCTAAACTAAGGCCAACCTTTCATAATTAATAGTAAGTCTCCATGTCATTATTTGGGGGCTGGCGGTCCAAAGAAAGTCCTACAAAAAAGCCCAACTACAAAATCCCAACTCTAGCAGTAACAAAGGTTTGAGGATGTAGCTCAGTGACGGTACAGTGCCTGCCTGGCTGATTTAAGACAGTGACTGATCCTACCATGGCAAAGAAAAAACAGAACCATCCACTTCCTGATGCATCATAATATAAAACACGCTTCGTGATAGATGGCTCATACTGAAAGGTTCTATCTGAATCTAACCAAGCCTATAAACCTAGTTACTCAGGAGGCTGAAGTGGGAATATTTGAGTGCAGAAGTTTAATTCTAACCTGGGCAATATAGTGAGACCAAGTTTCAAAGAGGACAAAACAAAGATTTGGAAAATACAAAAACAGGACACAAGTTGCCCAGTCTCAGAGGAAACAAGTCAACACCCATAATCCAGAGATGAGGCTTTTATTGTCAACAGGCCTGATCTCTTCAATTAAGTCAACGTCTTATAGAAAAAGAAAAATTAAAAGACACAAGATTAAGAAAAGGAAACAGCCAGGCAGTGGTGGCGCACGCCTGTAATCCCAGCACTCGGGAGGCAGAGCCAGGAGGATCTCTGTGAGTTTGAGGCCAGCCTGGTCTACACAGATCCAAGATAGGCACCAAAACTACACAGAGAAATCCTGTCTCAACCCCCCCCCCCCTGCCAAAAAGGGGTTTAAAGTGAGGTCCAAAGCACCCAAAATAACAAAATAAAAGGGTAAGATGTTAAGGCACTGTGTACTATCTCAAAGTCTGGCTGAAATATTAGGGTTTTTTGTTTTTTGTTCTGTTTTTAAGACAGGGTTTCTCCATGTAACCCTGGCTGTCCTGGAACTCAGAGATCCTCCTGCTTCTGCCTCCTGAGTGCTGGGATTAGACGCATACACCCACCACTGCCCTGCCTGTCGTTGTTTTGAGACAGGGTTTCACTATGTAGTCATGGCTAGCCTAGAACTTGTTATGTAAACCAGCATGGCTTTGAACTCAAGAGAGTCTCCTGACTCTGACTTCCAGGTGATGGGATTAAAGGTGTGTACCAACACACTTGGCTGAAATGTCAGTTTTAATTTAATATATAAGACTTAAGAGGAAAAGGAGGAGTATACTGCAAAGATATGACCTCAAATTTTAAAAGACAGATCAAGAGGAAGAGAAAACAGACTACCTTAAAAGGAGGGGCTAAGAATAATTGTGGAATAAGGAAGTGAAACAAAACATCAGGTTAACATTATTGAGGACTAAACAGTTAGGGTTAGGTATAATTAGGTTTTTTTAAAAGATATAGTTAGTTGTTTTTTGTTTTTTAAACCATTACTATGTAGATTCCCTGCTTGCTTTACTGTGAAATAATGAGACGTACTAAAAACACTAGCACCTCCATTGGCTTACTATATGGACTCAGGTTGTCTAAGAGCCTTTACCCACTGAACCATCTCCTGGCCCCCAGAAGAGACTTTTTTATTAGAGAGGACGGAAATAACAAATCAGGAAACTTCTGTTGAAGGTAATATGAAGATATATAAACAAAGTGATCATTAAAAACTAGCTTCTTGGGGCTGGAGAGATGGCTCAGAAGTTAAGCACTAACTGCTCTTCCAGAGGTCTTTAGTTCAATTATGAGCAACCACAAGGTGGCTCACAAACATCTATGGTGAGATCTGATGCCCTCTTCTGGTGCAAAGGTGTACATGATAAATAAATATTTTTGTTTTTTAAAAGCTTTTTTTTTTTTTAAGATTTATTTATTTATTATGTATACAGTGTTCTGCCTGCATATATGGCTGCAAGCCAGAAGAGGGCACCAGATCTCATTACAGATGGTTGTGAACCACTATGTGGTTGCTGGGAATTGAACTCAGTACCTCTCGAAGAGTAGCCAGTGCTCTTAACCACTGAACCATCTCTCCAGCCCCCTTTTAAAGCTTCTTGCAAGACAAGGTGGCTCATGTTTATAATCCCAGAACTTGGATGAGGCAGGCGGATCATAAATTCAAGGCCACGCTAGGTTACACAATCAATTCCAGAGAAGCCTGGGCTACATAGTGAGCCTATCTTTAATCCCAGCATTCTGAGGACGGGGGCAGTCAGATTTCTATTAGCGTGAGGCCAACCTGGCTAGCCAGGGCTACATAGTGAGACTCTGTCTCAAGAAAGAGGAAGAAAAAAAGATTAACATCTTATAAGTCAGAGAACACATAATGCTAAATATTTTTAAGGCATTTCTTACTAATTTACCTGTTTTGGCTTCATTTCTATGACTTCAGCTTTTAACCAGGTTTCAACCTCTTCAATTTTCTTCTTATGCACAGCAAGTTCATGCTAAGATAAAAATTTGAGATTAAAAACGTTTTAAAACATTTTAAACCTGTCAGCACCTTTTAATATGAACATTCTAGTGAACAAAAAGCTGCAAACGGGAGCTGAAGAGATAGCTCATCAGTTAGAAGCACTCGCTGCTCTTCCAGAGGACCTGGGTTGATTCGCAGCAGTACATGGTGATTTACAGCCATCTTTAATTCCAGTTCCAAGAATCTGATACTTTCCACCTCTATGTGCACCAGGCACACTAGCGGAGCACATACATACATGCAGGCAAAACACTCACACATAAAATAAAAAAATGAATAAATTAAAAAGTAGTTGCAAAACAGTAACGTGCTCTGTTATAACAATAGGGCCTTTTGATTATACTTAAATTTTTATATTTTTTTACATTTATTTGTTTTTTTGGGGGGGGAGGTTGCCAACAACTTGCAGGTCTGTTCTCTCCTTCCAACATGTGCTTGCCTGTACCTTTCTCATCAGCTCATTCTTTTATATTACTCATTTTACATGTATGGGTGTTTTGCCCACATCTGTATATTAATGCATTATACCTGGTACACTCAGAGGGTATCAAATCCCCTGGAACTGGACTTACAGATGGTTGTGAGCTATCCTGTGGGTGCCTGGAATGGAATCTGGGTCCTCTGGAAGGACAGCCAGTGCTTTTAACTGCTGAGCCATATTTCTCCAGACCCTCAATTTTTACGCTATTGTGGAAAAAAAAAACTATCCTCATGCTAATACACTTTATGGTAATTTTTTAAATTTTTTAATGTCTGTTATCATATTACTCAGCATTATATTCTGGGGGTGGAGGGACAGAGAAGGGTACCAAATCTGTAAATTCTAGTCTGGGGTTAAAGACAGAGAAAAGATGGTATAACTACAGAATAACTTGGTAGTATCACAGCCTTTAAACATTAAAATACATATATATTTTTCTTCTACTTAATTTTACTTTTTTTTTGGTGACTGGGTCCCTCTTTATAGCCCTGGCTTTCCTGGAGCTTGCTGTGTAGATAAGCCTGGCCTTGAACTCACTAGGTCTGC
>CABHPP010135032.1:3230-49532 GCA_902168425.1 Peromyscus attwateri
AAGAAGAAGAAGAAGAAGAAGAAGAAGAAGAAGAAGAAGAAGAAGAAAAGAGAAAAGTACATTGATCAAGAAGAACTCAACAAAACAAAGCCTATTTGGACCAGAAATCCTGATGACATTACTAATGAAGAATATGGAGAATTTTACAAGAGCTTAACCAACGATTGGGAAGAACATTTGGCAGTGAAGCATTTTTCTGTTGAAGGACAATTGGAATTCCGGGCCCTTCTTTTTGTCCCAAGATGTGCTCCTTTTGATCTGTTTGAAAACAGAAAGAAAAAGAACAACATCAAGTTGTATGTGCGTAGAGTTTTCATCATGGATAACTGTGAGGAGTTAATCCCTGAGTATCTGAATTTCATTAGAGGAGTGGTGGATTCTGAGGATCTTCCTCTAAATATTTCCCGTGAAATGTTGCAGCAAAGCAAAATTTTGAAAGTTATCAGAAAGAATTTGGTCAAGAAATGTTTAGAACTATTTACTGAACTGGCAGAAGATAAAGAAAACTACAAAAAGTTTTATGAGCAGTTCTCAAAAAATATAAAGCTTGGAATTCATGAAGACTCTCAAAATTGGAAGAAGCTTTCAGAGCTGCTGCGGTACTACACATCTGCTTCTGGAGATGAGATGGTTTCTCTCAAGGACTATTGCACCAGAATGAAGGAAAACCAGAAGCACATCTACTTTATCACAGGTGAGACCAAGGACCAAGTTGCTAACTCGGCCTTTGTGGAACGTCTCCGAAAGCATGGCTTAGAAGTAATCTATATGATTGAGCCCATTGATGAGTATTGTGTGCAACAGCTGAAGGAATTTGAGGGTAAGACCTTGGTGTCAGTTACCAAAGAAGGACTGGAACTCCCAGAAGATGAAGAGGAGAAAAAGAAACAGGAAGAGAAAAAGACAAAATTTGAAAACCTCTGCAAAATTATGAAAGATATTTTGGAGAAAAAGGTTGAAAAGGTATGTGAATGTTTCCCTGCGTTTCTATCACTGACCTGCTACTTGGTCCTTTTATCTTAGAAGAAAAAAAAGTTTGGATTACATAACTGCAGATTGGTGCCTACACTTGCAAATATTTAGCGTTTTTTGCTAAGTTTTTATAGGCCTTAGTCATCACTTGGTGATGTTTTTGTTTTTAAACAGGTGGTTGTATCAAACCGATTGGTGACATCCCCATGCTGTATTGTCACGAGCACATACGGGTGGACAGCAAACATGGAGAGAATCATGAAAGCTCAAGCCCTCAGAGACAACTCAACAATGGGTTACATGGCAGCAAAGAAGCACCTGGAGATAAACCCTGACCACTCCATTATTGAAACCCTACGGCAAAAGGCGGAGGCTGACAAGAATGACAAGTCTGTGAAGGATCTGGTCATCTTGCTGTATGAAACTGCACTCCTGTCTTCTGGCTTCAGTCTGGAAGATCCCCAGACACATGCTAACAGGATCTACAGGATGATCAAGCTTGGTCTAGGTAAGCTGCATACCACATGTTAGAAGGAAAAGAAACATGTTGAATGGGTTGTTCATTATGAGCTATTTGAGACAAAAATTGGATTATTGCTCTTGTGGAAGACTTCAGCTATGTAAGGGGTAAATGAATAGTGTCCTTTGTTTTGAGATAGTCACATTAGCCCAGACTTAGCCTCAGATAGTTGAGGGTAGCCTTGGACTGATTCTGCTGCCTCTACCTCATAAGTGCTGAGGTTTACAGGCATGTACTTGCCCTGCCCAGTATGAATGAGGTTCCTGGGGTTTTTTGATTTTGTATATTTTTAATACTCAGTCTAAAGCAAGTCATTTGAGGCTGGCATTAACAACTGCAACACTTTTATTTTCAAAACAAGGTATTGATGAAGATGATCCTACTGTGGATGATACCAGTGCTGCTGTAACTGAAGAGATGCCACCCCTGGAAGGGGATGACGACACATCGCGCATGGAAGAAGTAGACTAAACTTCACCAGAACTTTGTTTGATGCTTACTTTCATTCCTTCTCTGATAATATATTTTCCAGGATTTTTGTTTATTTTTGTTAACATTTAAAACATCTGTGTGGCATGTAAACTAAGGGGAAGATAAAATTTCTTTCTACTTGTGATACTGTGATACTATAGGTTTAATTGAACAGGTTGGTAGAACGTTTGTTGTAAGACGTAATGTAACCTATTAACTTTGTGGTCTGAAGTGTTTAGCTGTTCAGAAGCTGGATTCCTTAGTAGACCAAATAATTTGTCACTTGGAAGTATTCTGAGGTTTAGCTTCATGTTTAAAAAGAAAAAAAATTAAGATGGCTTAAGTTTCATCTTAAAATTTTTCATCCCCTGTAGTCAATTCTGCATGTTCTAGTCTTAGAAGAACACAAGCTAAAACAGAAGAATTCCCCATGTGGCTTGTTTCCCAAAGTACCGAGAACAAAACCCTACGCTTCCCTAGGTCTTGTAACCCAGCAAGTCTTCTGAATGGAAATATAGTGCTCGGTCATATTCTACTTTAAAAGGTAAATACAGATGAGATTAAAAAAAAAAAAAGGTGTGAAATGTGTTTTGTTTTTAAATAAGAGGTGGCTGCTTATTAGCTCCATAGAAGATCTGGGCCCAGTGGAATGGAGATGATTTAATACCGTCTGGCCTCTGTATTGAGGTCCTCTTTATTTTTTCTTACTCTACCATGTCCAAATGTTGACAGACTAAGCTGTAACTAACCAGCCTTATTTTTTGGGGGGATGATGTCCAGTATTTTTGGCATCATGCAAAATTGAACTGGGATTTCTGTATGCTGGGCAAGAGTTCCTCTACTAAGGTAAAGCCTTAATAGTTTTTTTTGCTGGAACTGGTAGTGTTTGGGCATTTGTGTTCTATATTCTAAATTTGGGCATTTGTGTCCAAATTCCTTTCCAAATCTCAGATATCTTACTAGAATCTTAACTTTGTAGCTTAGTGGTAGAAGGTGGTTGAAGACATTTAAGCAGTAAAGAACTGGTTTAGGAGCCAGGCAGTGGTAGTGCACACCTTTAATCCCAGCACTTGGGAGGCGGAGGCAGGAGGATCTCTGAGTTCGAGACCAGCCTGGTCTACAGAATGAGTTCCAGGAAAGGCACCAAAACTGCAGAGAAACCCTGTCTTGAAAAACCAAAAAAAAAAAAAAAAAAAAAAAAAAAAAGGTTTAGGAAGAGGTAGACAGGGTGCAACGGGGTTCAGCATTAAAGCCAGCAAAGTTTTATAGGGAAATCCTCACTTGAGTGTGACAACCTGGATGGTGCAGCTAGCCTAGCCTCTGGTGCATGTGGGATGTGCAAGACCTTAATTTCATCAGTACCACACAAACAGCCCTGGACATGGAATGGCAAAGTCAAAGTGGTGGCAGTACATCAAATAGGATCCTGATCAGAATGCATGGGTGAGGGAGGGGTGGTGGTAGCACAGGAGGAACAAAGATGTTAAATACTTGAATGGCTCCAAGGCAGTGGTTGTCTAAGACCATCAGAAAACACAGTAAAGGAAAAATTGCAGTTACAAAGTAGCAACAAAAATAATTTTATAGTTGGGGATCACCACAACATGGAGTGTATTAAAGGGTCACAGCATTAGGGAGGTTGAGAACCACAGCTCTAAGGAGACTTGGTTACTGAGTCAAGATTCTAAGTCACTCCGAAGCCTTTGAGATACCTAGTTGCTTACTAAGCAAAGTGATACCAGCTGGAAGAGTTGGGTATCAGATGGTGCAAATAGATAACCCTTATAAAGACAAAAGCCAAATACTCTAGGATCCCACTCACGTATCTCTTAGAGCTAAGAGTTCCACCACCCTGAAGAGGCAGAGGAAGTAGTCCTACATAGGTTCAAATAACCCAGGGCTGGCTAGCAGGTGGTAGCTAGTGGTCTAGCATGCATGAAGTCCTGGGTTCCATCCCTTCACACGAAGTACAGGCAGGATTAGGATCATGCCTAAACTGCATGAGACCTTGTCTCCAGCAATGGGAAGGTTGAAGTCTAGTTCAAAGTGGAGTTGGATGGTGGCGGTGGTTATACAATGTACATATACTCAACAGTAGTTAAAAGGTGGAGGCAACTGAACAACCTCATGTCCACTGGCCCAGTTACACTTACGGGGTTGTTCCAGGGTTTCTATTGCCATGAAACACCATGACCAACTTGGGGAGAAAAGGGTTTATTTACCTTACATCTCCACAGCCCTGTTAATCATCAAAGGAAGTCAAGATGGGAAGGAATCGAGGCTGAGGCCATGGAAGGGCTTCTGCCTCAGCCCTTTACTCCCTTTCTCCTCATGGCTTGCTTAGCCTGCTCATAGAACCCAGGACCACCAGCCAGGAGCAGCACCACCCAGAAGGGGCTGGGCCCTCTCCCCATCTATCCTTAAGAAAATTCCCTGCAGGCGCGTATACAGCCCTATCTTTGGCTTTTTTTTTTTTTTTTTTTTTTTTAACCCCTACCTCTACCCCTAAGACATCTCTAGCTGTCTTGAAACTCTAGACCAGGCTGGCCTGGAAGTCAAAGATACCTGCTTGCCGCTCCCGCATTAAATACCCCATACTTGACCACACACCCCCTACCTTTTGAGGCCTTTTTTTTTTTAGCATGGGTGTTGGGGGGGTTTTGTTATTTTTTTTTAATTAAAATTTTTAAAGGGTTTACTTTATAATACCAAGTTATAGACTACCATTTTGTAAGAGCCAGCAGCACGAACTTAAAAGCAGCTAGTCATCACATCCACAGTTAAGAGCAGAAATGAATGAATGTACCCATTTGCCTATTTTCTTGAGCTGACCAGTTTCTGTCTATATAGTAAGCAAATACATGTGCTTGCATAGGAATGATGATGCCCACAATAGTCTGGGTCCATATCAAGACAACCCTCCACAGACATGCCCCCATACTAATCTGTTAAAACAGTTACTGAAATGAGATTTTTTTTTTCCCCCATAGGCCTTAGTTGAGGTTCCCTCCTCTCAGATGACTCAAACTTTTGTCAGGTTGACACAAAACTAGCCAGCACAGGGATTTCCTCTGAGTTCGACACAGGGTCTTAACAGTCAAGGCTAACCTGAGCTTCCCATGGCTAAAACTGTCTTTGAGCTCTTCTCCCAAGTGAGGCATTACAAGTGTACCCCATCATTCCCTGCTCCGGTTGTGTGTCTAGTCTTGAGGATTAACTGTAGGACCTCATGCATTTTAGGCAAGTGCTCTATCACTGAGCTGAGGCACATCCATAGCTTCTCTTGTTTGGTGGTTTTTTGGTTGTTTGGTTTTTCTTTTTTAAATATGGAACGCTTCACGAATTTGTGTGTCATCCTTGCGCAGGAGCCATGCTAATCTTCTCTGTATCGTTCCAGTTTTAGTATATGTGCTGCCAAAGCGGTCACGGTTTTGGTTTTTTGAGACATGATTTCTCTGTGTAGCCCTGGCTGTCCTGGAACTCTCTCTAGACCAGGCTGGCCTCGAACTCACAGAGATCTGCCTGCCTCTGCATCCCAAGTGCTGGGACTAAAGGTGTGCTCCACCACGGCTGGGACCATGGCTTGTTTTTTCTTGTGAGATCTCCATGTAGCCCAGGCTGTCTTGGAACTTACTATATAACTGGTCTCTCCACTCAGAGATCTTCCCTCAGTGCCTAGGATTACAGGGGTGAGCCACCATTCCCAATTCACACAACTGCTTTCAAAACACTTCATCACCCACAAACAGCATTCCTGATTGAGTGAGCACTAACTTGGTTGACATGGCCTCTCTGCCTCTGCATTCCAGCTTAACACTCACTCCATTGTCTGCCTGTTTAGATGCCACTCTCTTGAGAAAATCTTTTTGTGACATATGCCCCTGAATGTTCTTGCGTTCTCTCCCTCCCTCCCTCCCTCCCTCCCTCCCTCCGGTGCTGGGGATGTTACCCAATACCTCTCACACTGTAGGGTAGTGCTCTACCACTGCGCTACACCCCCAGTCTACCCGTACCTTCCATTGCACACTGTAATGAAATGACTGGTAGCTGCAGGTCAGCCTGCCTCTCCCGTCTGCTGCAAAGAAAGGTGTGGACAGAAATTCTTCACTGCTGGCTTAATGGACAAGGCAGGCACCTGATCCATGTTTGTGGAATGAATAACTGATAAGTACAACTGATACTTTGCCTTTGTGCCGAGGGCAATTCATTTACATGCTTTTGTATCGTTTAGGAAGCTTTGTTCCCCCTGTCTAAGGGTTCTGGATGTGCTCAGACCTTTAAAGAATGATTTGCAGAGTTGTCTTCCATGGGAAGGAACATCACCTCCTTGGGAAGAACATTCCAGGAAGCTGCGCTTCTGGTGAGTCACTGTGTATTAATAGCAACACCAAAATCTGAACAAAGATTAGTAAGTTACTGTGGAGCCAAGAAGCTGAACTGACTGCCTGCCAAGTGTTGGCCTGCAGCATGCTTCACCTTCCCATGGAAGCTCTTCAAGCCTTGACACTTGACCAACGGGAATTCTAGGACTGGAGGGGTCGATGTGGAGCCTGGCCAGCTCGAACGTGGTAAGCACTCTCCATTCTCTCTGCCTTAGATTCCATTCCTAAAACTAGCCACCAAGGTCTAGTCCCTTATTTGTCCACTTCCTCCTCCTGAGGCTGACCACCAAGGTCCAGCTATCAAAGTACTGAAGTCCAGCAATCAAAAGCCCCTTTGGAGCCAGGTGGTGGTAGTGCATGCCTATAATCCCAGCACTCAGGATGCAGAGGCAGGAGGATCTCTGAGTTCAAAGCCAGCCTGGTCTGCAGAGCAAGTTCCAGAATAGCCAAGACTACACAGAGAAACCCTGTCTCAACAAACAAAAAAAAACAACAACAAAAATTCTTTGGTTCACCTAATTAAATGCCCAGTCAAAATATCCTAGCCCATTCTAACACAGACCTCCCCTTTCTCTCTTCTTAAAAATGACACTGGGGGCGGTGGTGGCGCACGCCTTTAATCCCAGCACTCGGGAGGCAGAGCCAGGCGGATCTCTGTGAGTTCGAGGCCAGCCTGGTCTACAGAGCATGATCCAGGACAAGCACCAAAACTACACAGAGAAACCCTGTCTCAAAAAACCAAAAAAAAAGAAAGAAAGAAAGAAAAATGACACCTGCAAGGTCATTTGCTTCTGTTTTTCTGCCTGAGTCCGAAGAAATCAGCCACTTTAACTTTTCTTCCCCTCTCAATAAAGTGCTCTCAGGGCTAGAGAGATGGCTGAGCGGTTAAGAGCACTGGCTGCCCTTCCAGAGGACCTGGGTTCAATTTCCAGCACCCACATGGTGGCTCATGACCATTTATGATGGGCCCTGATGCCGCCGCCTTCTGGCATGCAGGCAGACATGCAGATAGAGCACTCATACAAAAGTAAATAAATCTTAAAACATAAGAAAATAAATGGGAAAACAGGTGTTTGAGTGTGTTTGTGCCTAATCCGGGGCCTAGGAGGGAACCCCAGTGTGGAGGGTCTCTGCCAGTTGAACCACTTGTTTAAGATTTAAAAGATTCTTAATTGTGAATGTGTGTGTGTGGAGTGAGGGTTCGAGCACGTGATGAGAAACAATGGGAAATCGGAAGACATGGAGTTCCAGGCAGTTGTGAGCTGCCTGATGTGGGTGTAAAGCCGAGTCCTCTGTATGTGCTCTTAATGCTGAACCACCTCCCCAGCCCGCTTATCTTCTGTCTGCTTGCTGGTTGGTTCTTGTTTGTTTTGACACAGGCCTTTCCGGAGCCCACACTGGCCTCGAACCCCCTATGTACCTATGATGACACTGAACCTGTCCTTCCTGCTCCTGCTTCCCGAGTGCTGGGACTACAGGCCTGTGCCATTGGGTGTTTTGTTTTTAAGGCAGCATCCACTATATAGCCCTGACTGGCCTTGACATCACTGTGTAGCCCAGGTTAACCTAAAATTCATGATGATAACATCCTTCTGCCTCAGCCTCCAAGTGCTGCGATTACATGCTACCACACCAGCAGAAAATGCATTAAACGCATTGTATTTATTTTTCATTTAAATTATAGTGTGTGTGTGTGTACATGTGCCATGTGTGGAGGTCAGAGGACAACTTTCAGGGGTCCATTCTCTTCTTCCATCACGTGAGTTCCAGAGACAAACTTAGGTCCAGGTTGTCAGGCTTGGCAGCAAGTGCCGTTACATGTTGAGCTCTCACACCAGCTCCAGGAAGTGCATTTTAAGTTGACGTCCTATGGATGGGCTTAGTGGAGGTGTGCCTTTAACACCAGCATTCAGGAACCAGAGTCAGGCAGATCTCTGTGAGTTTGAGACCAGTCTAATCTACATAATGAGATCCAGATCATTCAGGCGGGACTACACAGTAAGACCCTGTCTCAAAACCAAAAAGAAAGCACCAAACTAAAATAAAATGATCTAAGTCTGACAAGTATACTCTGTCCTTCTGAAGGTGTGAACCTTCCCCTTCAGCATCAGTTTGGCACAGCTGAGAAGTTACAGTGCTTCCCCTGAGAGAACTGGCCTGAACTAGAAAAATTTTGCCTGCTTGATCTTCGGAGAAACATAGAGAAATGTTGGCATGGGAAGTTTAAAAATGCCTAACTGTCCCCAATCAGACAGGCCTGGTAATTGTCGTTGTCAGAAACTAAAGGGAGTAGAGCGATCCTGAGCAGCACTGGAGACACACCCCGACAAAAGAAAAGGCACACAGAGGATTTGGTCTCCTCTCTTCTTAAACACTCGGGAAACTGAGGCAGGAGGATGTGGAGTTGGAGGCCAGTCTGGGATATATAGTGAGACCCTGTCTCAAAGTGAAATGAAACAGAATAAAGCAACTGCCCAAGATGAAAAGAAGCATAAGGGTTGGAGTTGTAACTCTGTTGGTAGAGTGCTTACGCAGTGTGCACAGTTCCCAGCACTGTCGGAACAGGGTCCAAGAATGGAGTCGTGCAAGGGAGTTCTGGTTGCTTGTGAGAAAACGCCAAGAAAACAAGAGTCTGCTGAGCTCGGTTTCCTCCAAACACTGAATTGTCTGTGGAATGGGTTTGCGTGCCCCGCCCAGGTGTGGCAGATAGGAGTGAGTTCACTTCAGATTATTGGTTACAGCTGTCTATTGTTAGTGTTTCTGTGCCTCTGTGGGAAACCGTGTTTTTACCAGGTGCAGCTGTCCTTGTTATTATATACAGGTTGCGCTCATGAGAACTTTACTCAGGTGACCTCTCTTCAAATTGGCTCTTGCATGAGACTTTAGTCCACCTCATTTTTAGGCTCCACCCTCCCAGGTCCCACCACCAACCAAAGTGGTAAACATAGCACCTCATAAAATGACTGATGGTCTATACCTATAATCCCAGCACTCGGGAGTGGAGACAGGAGACTCAGAAGTGCCTGGTCATCTTGGGTCACATAGTGAGTTCAAGGCCAACCAGGGCTGCATAAGATCCAAGAACCTATTTTTAAAAAAAATTATAAAAAAAAGAATACACATTGCTCTGCCGGACAGTGGTGGTGCACGCCTTTAATCCCAGCACTTGGGAGGCAGAGGGCAGGCAAATCTCAGTGAGTTCGAGGCCAGCCTAGTCTACAAAGCAAGTTCCAGGACAGCCAGGATTATTACACAGAGAAACCCTGTCTCAAAAAAACAAAACAAAAACAAACCAACAAAAAAATCATGTGGACTAGAGCAATTGCTCAGTGTTTAAGAGCACTGGCTGCTCTTCAGTGGACCAGGGTTCGATTCCCAGCACCCACTTGGTGCCTCATAACTATAACTCTATTTCTAGGGGATCTGATGTCCTCTTCTGGCCTCCATAGACACCAGGCATATACAAGTTGTGCAAAACAGCCATACACGTAAAATAAAAGTAGATATTAAAAATACCAATAATTGGTCAAGGAGCCCCAGAGCCCTTCAAACGTGAGCTATTGCCACTGCTCTTGGGCGCCACCGTAACTAGCTAGGAAGGCCCTGTTGCTTGCAGGACATAGATCAAGCTAGAACCCAGCTGAAAGGGGCTGTGCGGGCTGCTGGGGGAGAACAGCCACCGGTGCTTCCTCAGCACTGGACGCGGCATGCTCCAACAGCAACCTCAGACAGCGTGTGCCCCCGCTGCAGCAGCCGTGTGAAGGATACAGGGGTGGGTGACCACTTCCTGAGCGGATCTAAGGTGTGCTCTACAGCAGAGAATACATCCCCGGCACTGTGGACCTGCCAAAATCCCAGTGCTTCTCAACCTTCCTGATGCTGCGTGCGACCCTTTAATGCAGTTCCTCATGTGGTGACCCCAACCGTAAAATTAGTTTTTGTATTTCCTAACTGTAATTTTGCTGCTGTTGTGAATTATAATGTAGCTATCTGATATGCCACCTCTGTGAAACAGGCCCAAAGGGGTCAGGACCCACAGGTTAAGAACCAGTGGTTTATGCGTTCATAGGCCCCAGGAAGAACCTGAATGCTAAATGGACTTACTAAACTTTGTGCTTATATCATAGATTAGTGCTGCTGTCAACCTTAGCCAGCTAACTCTCCTGCTGTGGGCAGCAGGGCAGACTCATAACTGGTCCAAGTGCTGAAAAGAAGTGATTGTTGAGGGCTGAGCCCAAAGTAGGACATCTCTATCCACACCCCCCAAGGTCGGGAAATATGGAAGAGGGGCAGAAAGAGCCTAAGAGCTGGAAGAAGGGGAAGAGGACACAGCAGTTGCACTCAAGGACGAAACCCTGACAAGGTCAAGTCCAAAAGGTTAGTTAACAGTCCGGCTGGCAGCACGAGGTAAACTCAGTTGCTGCCAAAAAAGGGGGGGACATGAAAGTGGTAGGTGGACATGTTAAGGGGTGCCAAAGGAGGTAGGAGGGAGAAATTGGGGTGGCTAAGACAAGATACGTTGTATGCACAAATGAGATTGTCAAAGAATAAATGAGACACAGAAGAGAGAGAGAGCAGAAATGTAAGGCAGCTAGTATGTCAGTCAATGGAAGGTGGAGCTTCTGCTTGGCCTATGCAAGGTGCTAGCTGGAGCTCCAGCATGGAAAGCGTAAAGGGTGGGCTGCCTCACCAGTCAGGAACACTTGATGCTCTTGCAGAAGAGGTGGGTTCAGTTCCCGGCATCCACATGGTGGCTCACAACCATCTAACTCCAGTTGCAGGGATTCCCGACACCCTCTCTGGCATCAATGGGACTGTGGTATGCAGGGACATGGGCAGAACACCCGTACACATAAAATAAACTTAAAATAACAATAATCTTTAAGAAGAAGAAAGAAACACACGCATACCCAATACCAGTTGTAGCCTACAAGTGCGTTGACCTGTATGTAGCTTGAGGGGTGTTGGACTGCAACTAGTCTGGTGGGCGAAGTGGGCTCACCAAATGGGTGTTATTGGCTATAGGTCCCCAGTTTCTTGCTTAGAGATCCAGTTCCACAAGGGACCTTTTATGTCCCTTAACAGTCCACTCTTTTCTGTTGTTGTTGTTGTTGTTTTTCAAGACAGGGTTTCTCTAGGCAGCCCTGGCTGTCCTAGAACTCACTCTGTAGACCAGGCTGGCCTCGAAATCACAGAGATCTGCCTGTCTCAGCCTCCTGAGTGCTGGGATTAAAGACATGTGCCACCACGGCCCAGCAGTAGTCCACTCTTATTTCCTTAGGTGTTTGTTGTGGAGACAGGGTCTCATGTAGCTCAGGCTGGCCTTGAACTCACTAAGTAGTCAAGGATGACCTTTAACTCCTGATCCTCCTGCCTCTACCTCTTGGGTACTGGGATTACAAGTGTGAGCCACCATACCCGGCTCCCTTAATTCTATAGGTCCCCTCCCCCTTAGGTCCTCCCTTGGGCTCCACCTATGTCTGATTTCACCTGTGTGGCTTTCCAGTGTGTATTTCAGAGGCGCCCAAGGGCGGGGGAGACAAGAAACTCGCCAAGCTCCCTCCTTCCCTTCAGTTACTGAGTTATTCTCTCATCTTGTCCCACCTTTTCCTCAATGCCTCTCCATCCTCACAGGACATAGCCAGAGTCCTGGGAACCACCTTCAAATGCACAGGTGATCAAGGATGGCCTTTCTCATCCATCTGCCCTGGGAGTTCAAGGTGGCTCCACAATTGGGATTCAGAGCCCCTCAGCCTGCTGGGAGGTGACTGTAGGAGTCAGTAACACGTATACAGCTTCTGCAGACTGCAGAGGAGCAGCCTAATTCCTCAGTGTCCCACACTTCTAAGAGCTGTGGATGGCTGGGGGGCTTGAGTGGGGGAGTGGCCTGGTGAATTGGCTATGAGAGGCGCTAGGGTGGCAGCGTGGGACAAAATCCTAAGCTGGAGGGGAGAGCCAACTGTGTGGAAGGTGTTCTGGGACACCAAAGTCTTGACTTTTACAAAAGCCTCTCTGTTCTAAGTGCAGCCAGGTAGAGCACCTCGAACCCAAGCAAGGGACAGCTCTGAGGAGCCCTGTGGCTGTGAGCATCAGCCCTGTCCCAGGATGGGTGGGATGGCTCATGGAGCATGGGGCAGGCAGACAGCAGGACTCTGGACACTGTGAACTAAGGGAGGGGTGGTGGGAGCTGGGATTTAGGGCCTATGGTCCTGGGTGAACCCAGGAACATGCACATTGGGTTGCCATGGAGATACCTGTGACCTCACACAGGCCTGAAGCACAGGGCACCTGCCTCTCTTCTTGACTCATGGGTGACCACTTGGGGACCAAAATGAACATCCTATCCAGGAGGTAAGTCTAGAATGACAGTCCTGTGCCTTTCAAACCTGAAGCTTGAAGCTAGTGAACTGCTTTACATGATACCAGCCCCAGGGCCACACTGGCTGCCAGCCAGCTTCACAGAGGCCTACCTTGGTGTCCCCTGTCCAGCTACTGTCAGGACCAGTCCCTTCCCTAGCAGGCTAAATCTGGGCTGACTTTCATGGGAAGAGTAAGTGTGGTCCAGCCTGGATCTTTGGATAGATGTGGCCGGCCACTGAAGCCACTGTCCCCAATGGGCACTTGTGAAGGACAGAGTGGTATGGGTGTGTGTAGGATGGTAAGAGGAGGGTCTGCTAGATTCCACCTGGGGGTCACTGTCCTTTGAGGATGAAGATGTGACCCCTCAGGGTAGGTGACCCTGCCCTCTTGCCTTTCCCAGGAGACCTTGCTGTGAGGTGAATAGAAGTTGGGGGGTTGTCCCTTGATTTGCCCTGGGCACAAAGAGTGGGGTTTGGGAAGGGCCAAGAGATACCCAGGATTGACCTACTCCACTGTCAGAGCGCAGGGACCCTCTGCCTAGAGCTGAGCACCCCTCTTCCCTGCTTTGAACCCATAGGAGAATTCTGGGGCACCCTGGAATTAACGTGCCGGATTAACAGCTACATTCAAAGCCATAGCAGGGCGGGGGACATCTAAAATAAAATATTATTTTACCTGAGGAATTTCCTCTAGACAACTGACTTGGAATGAGAACTAAAACCCTGGTTGCAGCTTCACTGTGGACAGGCCTTTGCCTGAGACGTTCCTTCTGGTTAGAACTTTGTGGTCCAGTGGACTCTGCTAAAACCCGGGCTCCTTGGAGAGGCCGACTCCCACCGGCACAGTGACCTTCCCTGTGGGGGAGAAGGCTTTAGAGATTGGATGGCATTGCCTTGGATGGCATCTCACCTGTACCCCTGCCAACCCTGTGCTTCAAAGTGAACCCAGGGCCGCGCCTGTGCTATCGGCCAGTCCACTACTGAGGTACACCCCGAGCCTGGTTTTGTTTTTATCAGGGGACCTCAGGGACAGGAAATTGCAAACTAGAAAAAAATATTCCTTCTTAGTTTGTTAATGTTAGAATGGTCAGGGGCTGTCAAGATGGCTCAGGCAGGGTAGGCGCTTGCTGCCAAGGCTGACAGACCGAACTCATCCCCAAAGCCTGCATGAAAGGCGAGAACTGACTCTCAGGAGTCGTCGTCTGACCCCCACAGAACCACTGTGGCATGATCATGCGTGTGATCACACATACATGCAAAGTGTCTGCTCAGGCTAGGACTGCAGTCCAGTGGTAATCACTTGCCTAACAACTCAAAACTCTGGGTGTAAGCTCCAACATGGCAAAACAAAAAACAAACATGAAGGTATTTGATCAGAACAGTACCTAGTAGAGAAAGGGGTGTCAATCTTAGGAAAATTAATGACGGGGAAAACAAAACAGCCATCTGTGATTTGTGCACCAAATAAGGAGCCTGTCAGCCTCTCTGAAGGTCCTTACAGGTGAGGCACAGGGCAGTGTATTACCTGCATTTAGGGTAATTTGCTGTCTCCTGAAACTTGTAGATGATTCTGCTGTCCCAGAAGGCATTTACAGCAGGAGCTGTTCTTGGTGTGTGTGTGTGTGTGTGTGTGTGTGTGTGTGTGTGTGTGTGTGTGTGTGTAAAATGTGGGCTTCCTGCTCTCCTTGGATCCTGGTCTGAGGAGTCATGTCTGGTCTTAGGTTCACACAGGGGAGCATCCTGAGATAGGATAGACTAGGTCAACAGATCTAGGAGAACCCATCTCAGATTTGCAGGCTCCTCAAGTTAATCCTCTTAGCACACTGGGGGAAAGGTGATTAGGGAACCTCAGAAGACATGCTAGTGCAGGACAAGATGTTCAGTTTTGAACCGGACTGGTGGTGGATTGTTGAGAATCTTACTGAGAAGTCTTGCAGTGCTAGGGACTGAGCCCGGGGTCCCAGGCATACAGGCAAGTACCAACACCGAGCTGCAATGCCAGGTTCCTATGTGACAACCTTAGGCTGAGCCCACAGCGGGGTTGTATTTTAGGATTTTTGGCTGGCCTCAAACTTCTGAGCCTCCTGCCTCAGCTTCAAGTGCCAGAAATATAGTCAGTGCTACTACACCTGGCTAGTGGTTTTTGTTTTTCTTAAACACTTCCATATTGTTTTGTTTTCTTTTTTCTTTTTTTTTCCTTTTGTTGTTTGTGTTTTGAGACAGGGTTTCTCTATGTATCCCTGCCTGTCCTGGAACGAGCCAACTCTCCAGCCCCATTTCTGCACATTAAAAAAAAAGTTGATGTATTTGTGTGCGTGTGTGAGTATATGCACAAGTGTGTGTATGTAGTTGTGTGTGTTTGCTCCTGTGTCCTTGGAGACCAGAAGAGGGTGCTGGATCTCCTGCTTCATCACTCCATTTATCCCTTTGAGGCAGGGTCTCTCCCCAAACTTCAGGGTTTGTGTTCTCTCATCCACCTCAGTAATCCTCCTGTCTCCGCCCTGCTCAGAGCTGGGGTTATAGTCGTAAACACCTGGATTGCTGTGTGGGTGCTGGGATCTGAAGGTCCTGTGACTGTACAGCAAACATTCTTAACCTCTGAGCCACCTTTCCCGCCTGCTTTGGGACATTTTAAAAATTGGGTTCTTGGGGTAGGGTTTGTGTTGGTTGGTTTTTGTCACCTGGGAAGAGGGCGTTGCCTATCGGGGACTATGGGGGGTCCAGCCCCTCGACAGTCCCCTCCCAGGGCCTGGGAAGAATCTACAACCAGCTGATAATCTAATCTTTAATGAAAAGAAATGAATCTATGTACACGAAACTCCTTAGTCCATACACTTTATTATTCTGGGTTGGTTCTCTCTCTACACAGTTTCTATTCTGCTCTCATTTTAAGCTCCTTTCTTGCCTGATTTCTCTATACATTTATCTGTTGTCCCCTCTAGGTTCTATCTAAATTCCTTCATCTTAGTTCTGCCCCTTCTAGGTCTCGTCCATCTAGTTCTTTCCCATCTCAGCTCCTCTCCCATCTCCTTCTCTCTCATCTTGTTGTTCCTCAGCTTGTTCTTCCCCATCTGGCTCTTCCTCATCTTCCATCTCGTTCCTCTAGTCCTCTCTTCTAGCCCTTCAATCTAGTTCTTCCCCATCTCAGTTTGTTCCTCTCAAGTTCTTACCCATCTAGTTCTTCCATTCTCTTTTCTCTTCTCTGTCCCCTGTGCCCTGGAAGTCCCGGTATATAAAGGGAGGGTCCGAGCTAAATTGTGTAAAGCTTTAACTTAACGTCCACCTCTCCTAGGCGGTGTCTCCTTGTGGAATTTACCTTAAGTCAGGAGACTTGTATGTGGGCTGCTATCACTGTTAGTCCTTGAAAGTTGGGCGCCCACCTGGGCGTTGTCTCCTTGTGGAATTTAAGTCAGGAGATTTGCGTGTGGGCTGTTATCATTGTTATCCTTGGAAGTTGGGCGCCCACCTGGGTGGTGTTTCCTGTTAGTCCTTGAAAGTGGCTAAGGGAGATATCTGATTCCAGAGGAAGCCTTTCCTGAGGCTGTTCTCCAAATACCTGGAATGTGTATGTCCAGAGAGTGATCAGTCCACACTGTTAGCCCTTCTTAGGGAAAAGTCAATTGGGAAAACTATGAAGGCACACATGATTTTCATAACAGAATACAGCTGATATATAACAAGCCAAGTAACACCAAAAACTCCTTGGGATTTGGCTTCCTCTGGAGGAATTCCCTGATTCCTCCAGGTAGTGACTTTGCCATAACCAGCTGAGTTCTTATGATATGTTCCTGCGGCCCGCAGCAGTTGCCTCCATCAGATTTGCCTGTGAGCACGGCTGTGGGGCATTTTCTTGATTAGTGGATGTTAGAAGCCCCAACCCCTATGGGCAAGTGGTCCTGGTGGTCCTGGATTTCATAAGAAAGCAAGCTGAGCAAGCCACTATACAGCTTTCCTCCATTGCTCTGTGATCTCTGCCCCCAACTGCCCTCAGTGATGAGCTGTCCCTGGAAATGCCAGATGAGGTAAGCTCCTTCCCAGGTTCCTTTGGGTCACTAGGCTTTTTTTGTTTGTTTGTTTTTTGGTTTTTCGAGACAGGGTTTCTCTGTGTAGCTTTGTGCCTTTCCTGGAACAAACTCAGTAGCCCAGGCTGGCCTCGAACTCACAGAGATCCACCTGCCTCTGCCTCCTGAGTGTGGGAATTAAAGGTGTGTGCCCGTGTGGGTCACTAGGCTTTTTGTTTTCGTTCCTTATGGATCCTGATCATTACCTCTGCAGAAACTCTCTCCTTGCCGGTGTGCTCTCGGCTCCATTGGTTCCTGGAAGAAGTGCTTCTGTCTGGTGCAATCTTACTGGACAATTTTGCTTGGATTTCTTTGGGGGGGGGTCCTATCTAAAAAGTCAGTCTCTGTGTCAACATCTTTCTTTGTTTTTGAGACATATTTCTCTGTGTAGCCCTGTCTGTCCTGGAATTTACTTTGTAGACCAGGCTGGCCTCAAACAGAGATCCGCCTGCCTCTGCCTCCTGAGTGCTGATTAAAGGTGCACACCACCACCAACGGGCTTTTTTTTTTAAGATTTATTATTATGTATTACAGTGTTCTGCCTGCATACCAGAAGAAGGCATCAGATCCCATTACAGATGGCTGTGAGCCATCATGTGGTCGCTGGGAATTGAACCCCGGGTCCTCTAGAAGAGCAGTCAATGCTCTTAACCTCTGACCCACCTCTCCAGCCCAATAAACATTTTAAAATTGAAAAAAATAAAATAAAAAGCCCAAGACAGCTGTGGGTAAGGGGGACAGCCAGGCAGAGGTCAAAACCAGAGTATGTCCAGGGTCCCCCGAGGACAGGGTAGCCTGGAGGGTGGCGGGGACGGTCTGAGTCTGCAGGGGAAGCTCCCTGGAAGGCAGGTGAAAGGTTAGACTCAGGCCTGGGCAGGGGTGGGGAGAAGAGCCAACGTTCCTGATCAGCTGGGCGTGGAGTTTGAAATAAGAGGGGTCAGGTGATCTGTTTTTGTCTGAGCAAGAAGAGCGCAGAGATGTCCTCACGAGTAAGATTTGTATAGCAGGAAGATCTGGGTTGGACCCCCACTGGAGACACCAGTGGAAAGGTAGGCAGTGGGCCTGGCCACGCAGTTTGGAGATGAGATCAGGGTTATATGGCAGTCCTGGGCTGGCCGTCTGACCGACCTGTCAGGGCCTAGGTAGAGACAGATGTTCAGTATAGTACCCAGGTTTGGAGGTTAATAAATAGAACTTGGCCGGGAGGTGTTGGTGATGCCTTTAACCCCAGCACTCGGGAGGCAGGCGCAGGCGGATCTCTGTGAGTTTGAGGCCAGCATGGTCTACAGAGAGTTCCAGGACAGCCAGGGCTACACAGAGAAATTCAAAACAAAAAACTAAAAATAGAACTTGCCTGGAGGTAGAGACTTGGTAACTTCAGGTAGGTGCATTGATTTCTAGAAATTTCTTTAGGTAGTTTTCAAAAATAAAGCAAAGTGAATGGTTTCATATTCTCCCAGTTGTAAGGATTGTAGAGATGGGGTTCAACCTGTTCCACCAGCCCACCCACACCTCAGAGTGTCCCTAGAGAAGGCCTCTGAGACTCAGGGTCCCTTGCCAATCCTGGGGCTGCTGGGCCTCCCCAGAGCTGGGCAGAGGCCAGAAGCAGCTGTATCCAGGGATAAAGGGACCTGGGATGGAGGAATGAGGAGGGCTTAAGGGCAGCTGTCCTTTTGGAACCCCCAGCTCTGCCCCCCTTTACTGTTCATTTTAACCTTAATTAGGAAAGAAAATTCCAGAAACTTTAGCCAGGAAACATCGCCGGGATGGGTTTAGGAGATGCCTTACAGGTAACATCGCAGGATTGCTGGTAAGATGGTTTGTGGGTAAAAGTGCTTTTACCCCGTGCAAACCCGAGGTCAATCCTCAGTACCATGGAAGAAAGAGAACCAACTAATAAAAGTTGCCCTCTGACCCCAACATGTGCCCCAGGGCTAACATGCATCAACACACAATTTTTTAAAAGAAAAATTGCAGGGGTGTTGGATGACGCAGTGGCTTTGGCAATAATGGACTTGGCTTCAATCATTCTCCAGTTTAAAGGCTAAGGGGGTTGAGAGGGAGCTCAGGGAACCAGCTGTGGTTGTGGCCTGTTTCTACCTTCTGAGGTTGGTAGGTGTGAGAAGCAGCTTGTGCCCTGGGACTGGGGGACCCTGAGAGCTGTGTCTGCACCTGGAGGGGACTTGTTACACTGGTGTCATATTAAAGAAAAAAGCCTTCCATCGGTCCTGTATCTGTGGTCTGTCTGACCCTGGCAAAGGGCTTTGCTCTGGACTGATTGAACAGAACAGAAAACATGGTATGTGAAAGGAATGAGGACTCTTTTGTCTTATTAACCAGCACTTACAATGGAAGACATGACTTCCTTGACCCAGAACAGCACTCAAAACCACAGTCAGATGATATTGTCTACAGCCATGTGCTGCACCCAACGTTAATGGGATATTCGGTTTGTTTTTTGTTTTGTTTTTGGTTCCAGACAGGGTTTCTCTGACTGTAGCCCTGGTTGTCCTAGAACTCACTCTATAAACAAGGCTGGCCTCCAAGATGTGTACCACTACCGCCCGGCAGGATATTTGTTTTTTAGATTTATTCTTTTTTGGGGGGGTGGGTGGGGGCAGGATCTCACTATGTGGCTCTGGCTGTCCTGGAACTCCCTCTATAGACCAGGCTGGCCTCAAACTCACAGAGATCCACTGTGGTGATACTATGTTCCCCAAAATATTGTGCACCCTAATAAACTTATCTGGGGTCAGAGAAGAGAACAGCCACTAGATATAGAGGCCAGAAAATGGTGGCACACACGCCTTTAATCCTAGCATTCCAGAGGCAGAAATCCCTCTCAATCTCTGTGAGTTCAAAGCCACACTGGAAACAGCCAGGCGCGGTAACAAAGAGCCTTTAATCCCAGGGAGTGATGGCAGGAAACAGAAAGGTATTTAAGGGTGAGGACGAGGAACTAGAGCCTGGTTAAGCTTTTAGGCTTTTGAGCAACAGTTCAGCTGAGGTTCATTCTGAATGAGGACTGAGAAGCTTCCAGTCTGAGGAAACAGGATCAGCTGAGGAATTGATAAAATACTTGCTACATCCCACCTGCCTCTCCAAGTGCTGGGATTGAAGTTGTATGCTACCATGCCTTGTGGGTATTTGTTTTTTGAGGCTGCTTTCCACCTGTTGGTTGCAACACACACACACACACACACACACACACACACACACACACACAATTCTGGCCTGGGCATGGTAGAGTACATAATTTAAGATTAAAGCTATATATTTAGTTTAGCTTAGTGTAAAGCTGATTGATGGGGTATTCAAGTACAGCAGGTCAGTTACATTGCTTTCAAGGTGGTTAAACTAAACAGGCTGAGTACACAGTAGGGAAACAGATTGAGTGCACAGTGTTTTATTATTTTTAATTTTTTTGAGATTTTTTTTTTCAAGACAGGGTTTTTCTGCATATCCCTGGCTGTCCTGGAACTTGCTTTGTAGACCAGGCTGGCCTCTGCCTCCAGAGTTCTGGGATTAAAGGCATGCACTATTACCACCACCCGACTAAGAATGTGTTTATTTTTATTTTATGTGTATGAGTCTTTGCCTGAATATCTGTGTACCATGTGTGTGCATGCAGTGCCCGCTGAAGCCAGAAGAGGGCGTCAGATTCCCTCTGACATTGGAATTACAGGTTGTAAGCCACTGTATACACACAAGAAATCAAACCCTGATCCTCTGGGGAAGCAGCTAGTGCTCTTAACCACTGAGTCACCACTCCAGCCCCTGTGAGTGCATAGTTTTAAATGATCTCAAAGCATATTATTATAACTTGGTTGCAAGGTCTAGCAAAAGTTCACCTTCTGAAGACAAGACGTATTTTTTTTTTCTTCGAGACAGGGTTTCTCTGTGTAGCTTTGCACCTTTCCTGGAACTCACTTGGTAGCCCAGGCTGGCCTTGAACTCACAGAGATCTGCCTGGCTCTGCCTCCCGAGTGCTGGGATTAAAGGTGTGCGCCACCATTGCCCGGCTGCATTTTTTAAAAAGGCTATTACAGATGGATGGTGGTGGCACATGCCTTTAATCCAAGCACTCAGGAGGCAGAGGCAAGCTGATCTCTGAGTTTGAGGCCAGCTAGGTCATCTCTGGCCCTCACTCTGTACTGCTGAGTGTGCCACTTTTCTCAGCCTCAGTTTCCCCAGCTGTAAACTAGGTGTCCTTCCTCACCTGAGCCCTGCAGGTGTCAGAACAGCCAAGTCTTAGTGTTTCACTTTGTAGACCTGGCTGGCCTCAAACTCACCAACATCGGGTCTGCCTTTGCCTCCCAAGTGCTGGGATTAAAGGTGTGCACCACCAGGCCCAGCTTTATTTTTATTATGTGTCTGAGTATTTGCCTGAAGGTATGTGTGCACCATGTGCATGTATGTAGTGCCTTTGGAGGCTAGAAGAGGGCATTCGATCCCTTAGAACTGAAGATGTGAGCCACCGTGTGAATGCTGGGACTCAAACCTGGGTCCTCCTGTGGTCCAGCCAGTGCACGTAACTGCTGAGCCGTTTTCTCTTTTGTAGACTGTGTAGTCAAGGGCATTTTGTGCATGTGTTCTTTCTTTTACTTTTATTTGTTGTGTATGTGTACCATGGTGCACGTGTGGAGTTCAAAGACCCACAAATAAAGGCATCAGGCGTATGTATGTAATGCCTAGACATACATGCTATGCTGGCAAAACATCCTTACACATAAAATACTAAAGAGCCAGGTATGGTGGTGCATGCTTTCAATCCCAGCACTGGGGAGGCAGAGACAGGCGGATCTCTGTGTTCAAGGCCAGCCTGGGCTACAGGGTGAGTTCCAGGATAGCCAGGGCTCTTACACAGAGAAATCCTGTCTCAAAAAAAACCAAAAACCAAAACAAGCAAAAAACAAAAACAAAAAAACCCCAAATAACAACAACAATAATAATAAACACTTCAGTTGGTGCCAATCAGAGGAGCTAGGGAATGGGCTGAGCAGGTCCCTCTGCTTATGCTAGGTCCACTCTTTGAACTGTTACCCAAATCAGCCTATGTGGACCACTGGAGATACTGGGAAGGCTCACAGCACACGGTTATGTAGATCCTTGCTTTTGGTAGATGGTCCCCACCCTTCAAGTGTGGCTATGACACTGACTTCTATAGAGGACAGCGTAGGGGTGGACTTCATAATGGAGGCCCTGGAAGACACTGCCACAGCCAGAAGCCCGTCACTGTAGATTGTAGGACCCAAGTCATGTTGATGAAGTGACGCAATGACACTTGACCTGAGCCCTCCTTTTCTAACACGTGACTCCAGCTTACTCACAAGGAATTCCACAAGGGCTCTGGAGGGCATACTCCTCAGTGTGCCCTAAACCAGTAAGGACACCCAAAGCGGCTTCCTGTGAAGCTGTTCAAGCCTCGGAATGCTGAAAGCAACAGGACTTTAAAATGTCACTTGGGGTCGGGCAGCGGTGGCGCACGCCTTTAATCCCAGCACTTGGGAGGCAGAGCCAGGCAGATCTCTGAGTTCGAGGCCAGCCTGGTCTACAGAGCGAGATCCAGGACAGGCACCAAAAGTACACGGAGAAACCCTGTCTCGAAAAACCAAAAAAAAAAAAAAAAAAAAAAAAGTCACTTGGGGTCCTGGGGCAAGAGAAGGTTATTAGATGGAAAGAAGGGAAATCTGGGTAATGTAGTACATCATAAATAATTATTTCCTTCCTTCCCTTAAAAAATATACAGCCAGGGCTACACAAAGAAACTGTCTCAAAAAACCACATATACACATATTTTTTTATGTGTGTGGATATTTTGCCTATGGAGGTCAGAAGGAGGGATCCGATGCCCTGAGACTGAAGTTACAGAGGGTTGTGAATCACCATGTGCTCACTGGGGATTGAACCCCGGTCCTCTGGAAGAGCAGCCAGTGCTCTTAACCACTGAGCCACCTCTCCTCCTCTCTTCCCTCCTCCCCCCCATTTTTTTAAAAAAAAGTATTTATCTTTATTATTTTAAAGTGTGTGTTTATGTATACATGTGTGCAGATGCCCAAGGAAGACAGAGGTGTCTGGTACCCTGGAGCTGGAGTTACGGGTGAATTTGAGCCACTGTATGTGGGTAGTGGGAACTGAACTCAGGTCCTCTGCAAGAACAGTAAATGGGCTTCACCTGAGCCATCTGTCCAGCTCCTTCCTTCTCTCCCCTTTTGTTTTCTGGAGACAGGGTCTCATGTAGCCCAGGTTGGCCTTAACTCCCTATGTAGTGCAGGATGATCTTAAACCCCTGACCCCTCAGCGATGGGATTAGAGGCAGGTGTGAGCTCCACCATGCTAGGCTCTAGCTTCTCTGCTGGGACTTTCCTAACTTTTAAGATGCCCATGAAATCTCTGTGATCACGAGAGGGTGGCAGGGCCAGGTTTTGCTTGCTTTCCAGGCTTCAGAGCCGGGGTTTATTGCTGAAAAGCATATAACGTGATGTGTGCGCATTTGTAACGGAGGCTCTTTCCAACAGGGCCTAGCAGATGCTTCGAAGATTCTGGAGAAGTCGAGTGACATGCAACTTCACGGAGGTCTGTAGTGCTAGTTTTCTTGGTATTTAAAATATACTTATTTGTGTCTGGGTGGGTTGCCTGAATGTCTATGCACCAGAGGGGGCGCCAGATCCTCCGGCGCTGGAGTTACAAACGGGGTTGTGAGCCATTAGCTGGGTGCTGGGAGCTGAACCTGGGTCCTCTGAAAGAGCAAGTGCTCTTAACCACTGATGTAACTCTCCAGCCCCATTTTTATACTTTATTATGAAACTTTAGAGGGTCTCATGTATCCAGGATGGCTCTCTTTCTCTGTGGAATGTACGGTCTCTTGTCCTCTCCTGATGCTCCCCCCAACCCTGTTTTCACCCACCATGTACCCCCAATATAGTTTTTTGTTGTTTTTAAAGGAAGGGCTCATGTAACCCAGGCTGGCCTCTTGCTATATAGTCAAGGATGACCTTGAACTTCTGATCTGAATGCTGGGTTTTCAAGCTTGTGTCACCACTCCAGTTTTATAGGTGCTGGGGACTGAGTCCAGGGTCTGTGTGCTAAGTAATCACTGGATGGACTGAGCTATATCCACAGCCCTCACTTTGTTTTTTGATGGAGGGTCTTGCTATGTGTCCCAAGCTGGCCTTGAACTTCTATGTAGCCCAGGCTGGCATTGAACTCACGTTCCTCTTGCTTTGGTTACTTCATATTCCCAGAGAATCATGAAGGCGGGCCTGGGCTCCAGGGTAGGACTGGTTCTTTTAGAAACAAGGCTCCCTTCCTCTCCTCTGTGGCCTGCCTTCCCTGTTCCAGACCCTCTGACCGGGCTTTGTCCTCTACCTTGGTATTTTCAGTTAAGTGAAAGTCCGCGAGCCTGGCCTTGAGGGATGGCCAGCCTGAGGCCTAGCCGACCTACCTGCATCAGGGCAGCGTTCAGTGCAGCTGGCTTCCGGAAGTGGCAGAGACATGCTCGTCATCGCCTTCAGGTGCCCTCCCGTCCAGCAAGGGTGGCAGTGGCGGTGGTGGTGGTGGTGGTGGTGGTGTGTGTGTGTGTGTGTGTGTGTTGGGGGTTGGTGCTATCGCTGCAAGTCTTGGCTCCCTTCCTCCCTTTCCAAAAGGAAAAGTATTCAAATCCTAGTGTTCTTTGATCAAGAAAACGAAAGCTGCCTTCCTTAGCGGCCTGGGGCTAGTGGGAAAGAGCTGGACTACCAGAGGCCAGGCCTGGGTTCCTCTGTGAGCTTTCTCAGCCTCACTGCTTCTGCATGTGTGCGGAGACCAGTCGAGAAGGAGAGTTCAGTGCCCTCCACCTCCTTCTGCCTTTGGGCCCAGAACCAGTGTCAGAGTGCTGTATGGCCCACTGTGCCCAAGAAGGCCTCCCCTGCCTCCACTAAGCTCTGGGAGGACTTTTGGCCAGGGTCCCCTCCTTACCAGGGCGAGTGTCAGCATGTCCTGTGGTATGGACAGCGAGCACCCCAAGTGCCCCATGTTTTAAGCTGCCATGACATGTCAGAATTGGTATCAAGCCTTTCCTTACAGGTCAACTCCAGAAGGAACCTCATGGACTTTGCTGAAGGCATCTGGAGAGAGGTATGCTTCAGACCTGGCCGAGGCCCCTGAGGGTCCAGAGACCCGGGGAGCCCTCCAAAGCCAAGGTCAGCCCGGTGAGAGGGCTGTGAGGGTCGGAGTCCAGGCAGGGGATGTTTCCACCTCGGCAGTCTGGGGAGGGAACTAAGGGAGGATGTCTCACTACATGGCCCAGGCCAGTCTCAACTCAGGACAAGCCTCCTGCCTCTCCTACCTTGAGTGCTGGGCCGACAGGCAGTGCCACCACAAGACAGCAACAGATACTGGCATAACACGCTCACAGAAAGCAAGAGAGGACAGGCAGGAAGTTCTGATCCCACAGCAGAAGTCGGGGACTCCCCAAAGGCCCTGCCAAGCACCCTAAGAGGATTAAGCACTGTTGCTGGTGATGCACCCCTTTAATCCCAGCACTCGGGAGGCAGAGAGAGGCAGGTGGTCTCTGTGAATCTGAGGCCAGCCTGGGCTACAGAGCGAGATTCAGGACAGCCAGGGCTACACAGAGAAACCCTGTCTTGAAAAACCACAAAAAAGTTTTCCACTGGGCAGGGTGGCACACACACTTAAGTCTCAGTACCTGGGAGGCTGAGGCAGGAGGATGAGAAGTTGAAGGCTAGCCAGGGCTACATGAGACCCTGCCTTTTATTTATTTACTTCTTTGTTTTTTTGGGACAGGGTTTCTCAGTGTAGCCCTGAAGGTTAGCTGGGGCTACATGAGACCCTGTCTTTTGTTTTATTTATGTTTTTGGTTTTTTGGGACAGGGTTTCTCTGTGTAGCTCTGGCTGTCCTGTAACGCAGGCTGTCCTGTAACTCACTCTGTAGACCAGGCTGGCCTTGAACTCAAGAGATCTGCCTGCCTCTGCCTCCTGAGTGCTGGGACTGAAGATAGGCACCACCAAGTCCAGTAAGACCGTCTTTTAATGTTCGAAATGATCGATTTCTGTATGTACGAGTGTTCTGCTCACATGTATGCAGTGCTGAGGTGGCCAGGGGAGGGGCTGGAGTTCTAGATGGTTGTGAGCAGCCATGTGGGTGTTAGAAACTGACCCTGCTCTCCAGCCCTGAGACCATGTCTTAAACAAGCAAAACAAACCAGGTGTGGTGGCACACGCCTTTGATCCCAGTACTTAGGAGGCAGAGTCAGGAGGATCTCTGTGAGTTTGAGGACAGCTTGGTCTATATGCATAGCTCCAGGCCGGCCAACGTTACATAGTGAGATCATCTTTACAACAACAACAACAATAATATAACCTCTACTACCACCATCTGGGGATGTAACTCAGTAGAGTGCTTGCCAAGCATTTATGAGGCTCTGGGTTTGATCTCCAGAACGATCCCTCGAGGAGGAGGTGAAGGCAAGAGAATCAGAAGGTCAGGGTCATCTGGCTACATGGTTAGTTGCAGGCCAATCCTGTCTTTACAAAAGGAAAGGTTTAGATACACAGCAAGTCACACCTATTTGCCATCTGCCATCATAGTGATGGGGACATCTTTTTTGCATCTGTGTTAAACACTACCCTGCTGCTAGGACTATCCACTGGCTCAGAAACTTTTCAATTTTATGGTGATGGGAATTGAGTCTCAGGCCCTCACACACAGCCATGCCCTCAAAAAACTTGTCATCAGTTTTTAGATCCTTATGATGGCGACTCAGAAGATACCCCGGGTCATTCCACCTACCGCAACTCCCGCCAGCGTGCTTACCGCCTTCTGGGTGACAGGAACCGCAACGCACCTTCCTACACACTGAGGTTCAAGATTGGGGAGGAGGCCAGTATGGAAGACTCGGTCCCGCCAAAGGCTCCAGATCTCACCATGAAAACTTCTGGCTGGACCCCCATAGCCCTGGAAGTCAATGATGTCGACATGCAGCCTGAGGGGGAACTAAAGGCACTCAGCCCCCAGGAAGTCAGTGGGTGGCCTGCCAGGCTGTCTCCATCACCAGAGGACTGGAGGATGGCAAGGGCTGCCAGCCCCCTCAATCCTGTGGAGACCCCCGAGATGAGCAGACACCTGCCCAGCAGAGCCAGAGCAACACGGCCGCCACCCCGACTTGGGGGTGAGAGAGACAAGGGACCCAGGCTGTTGCTGTCCAAGAGGAAGCTGGAGCTTTTACTTTCGGAGCCTGAGAGAACTAAGAGAAAGAAGAAGTACGTGGCTCACTCAGCCCAGGGCCCAGTTAGCGCAGGCTAGGGCATGGGGCCAGCACAGAGCCAGGACTCACTCCAAACCAATAGTGATGAGCGGTGAACAGGGCTCTACCGTCTGGCTTAGAACTGGTGTGCAGGGCTGGGGAGATGGCTCGGGGTCAGGGTGAGTTCAGTGCCCAGGACCCAGATGGTAGAAGGGGAAACCATCTTCTGCTAATGGTTCTGAGAACCACCCAGGAACACATGTGCTTGTGCACGTGTGTACACACACACACACACACACACACACACACACACACACACACACACACGTAAAAAGTATTTAAAACAGGTTGAAGTTCAGGGATGGTTCCAGTGGCCTTCACTGGGCACCCTAGACCCCAGGATCCTGTTACATAGCCCCGGCGACCTTCCTGCCCTAGTCTCCTGGATGCTGGATTGCAGGCTGAGGCAGGGGCGGGGCAGACCCCTCCCCGTTCCTAGTGTGTTCAGAAGTCTGTGTGCACACGCTCATCAAGCCCTCTGTGCCACCTGGGAGCAGGTTTCTTAGCTCGGGCTCAGCCTGCTAGGACACTGGGCTCACTGTGGGTGCTGTGCTCCCCCGTTCCACTCTGGCCAGCTTGTTCACTGTCCTTTTCTCTTTCCGGTAGGTAGTGAGAGCAGAGCGCGAGCCTGGTGCAGCCGCTGGAGGTTCAGGCCCCATCTCCTCTCCAATCTAGTGTCATCCCCATGGCGGCAGGACAAAGACCACAAGGTTCCCAAGTGCAAATAAAAAAGGCACCACAAGGGAGGTGCCTTTTCTTGGCAGGGCAAGGTCCACCTTGGGGTGCTGCTGGGACCATCCCAGCATTAGTTAGGGGGTAGGGTCTTGCTCACCAGTGCCCCAGCTAGCTCTGCCAGGGAAGGGAGGAGGGCGGGTGGTGACTGTCTGGCATGCTGACTCTTCTGATTGTAGGAAGGGGGAGGGTACCCCTGGGGAGGAGGTGCTCCCAAGACAGGAAGTCCACTTATGGGGCTGGAGCAAGCCTAGTGTCCCTAGCAGTCCCCAGAGACTCAGGCAACAAGGAGAGCCCACAGGAGCTGCTGCGGGCTCTGCAGGACAGTCCCGTGTTCTCGGTGGACAATGTCGGCTGGTCACTTCCTTCTGTGCTCAGGAGTCCTTACAGCTGGGACAGCAGCCTCTGCCACCAAGTGCCACCCTCCCAGTTACAGACGCTGGGAGAAGATTAACTGTCACCCTTCCTGGGAGGCCAAGGCCACCATCTCACCGTGGTGGAGTGGTATGGAAATGAAGTGTGGGAGAACGGGATTGATAGCGGGACTGTGTTTGGGGCACAGAAGGTCCCTGGGGATGGAGGTGCCTGGCAGCCAAGCCTTAGTGTTTCCGTCAAGAACACAGCTGCTGCCAGGCCTCGGGGACGGAGTGCAGCCTTCCTGGCCTCACTGGCTGCTTCTGTATCCGTGACCATGGTGACAAAGGTGAGCTGGCGTGCAGCTGGTGAGAGCTGCCCCATGGGGGAGACGCAAGGGTTCCCACACCAGACTGAGCAACCACAAGAGGCGGCAGTCTGTCATGCTTAGTGTTTTATAATAAAACAAGCCGTTCAACAAGCCGTTCCATCAGCCGTCTAAAAACAACACACTTTCAGCTTTCTGTTCCCAACCACAGCTTTCTGTTCCCAACCACAGCACCTCTCACTTTCTCCAGCGCAAACCAACCACTTTCTTTTCACAAGTCCATCAAACTTCCCAAACGTTTAAGGATGAATGAATGTTAAATACTGGATTTTACTATTCCACAAAGAGGATCCGAGAAAAGTCTAGCTTTACTCCGTGCACAGAACTGCAACTCCACGCTCGTAGAAGCTTCGAGGGTCTTCCTTTGTAGCAATTTCAAAGTCCACGGTGAAGATAAGGTCTGCCCTCGTGAAGTTCAGGTAGACAGGCAAGGTCACCTGTGGGACAGACAGGAGGGGCTTGCTGTGATTCACTCTGTAGACAGGAGGCTCCTGCAGAGGTCCAGGGCTGTGGTGAAGTTGTTGCCAGGCAGGTAGTCCCAGGTGTGGCCCAGCCACAGAGCAGGGGAAGCTGGTACTCACCACATTAGCCTTCTTCTCGGTATTCGTCTGCTTCACCCAGCGGAGCTGCGTTAGCGGGAGGACGGTGGAGATGGCGTTGGACAGCGACAGCTTGTTGTTGCTGCATGTGGCCCCTTGAAGTTTCAGACCTGTGAGGAGACATGGAGACCTGGGCTGAAGTGGCGCCCTGGGCTGCCTGGCCCCTTCACCACATCATCTGGAGAAGGGCCACACTGAAAGGCTGGCTGGCACCCAGACTCTAGCTCACCCGTGACCCCAAAGCTGCAGGCATCAAGGGAGGCACTCTGTGAGGCGGTGACATTGACTTCCAGGCAGAGCTCCTCCAGGGACCAGCTGTTGGCTTGCGCTACATATTGTCTGGTGGCAGTGATGTAGGCCTCGGGCACAAACAGGCCCCCCAGGCACACATGGATGTTCTGGGGAAGGAGAGCAGGTCAGGCACAGACCATGCGAAAGGACACTTTCCCACCCAAGTCCGGGACCACGGGTGCTCCCGACTTCTCAGGGTCATGCTCACCCACCTTCAGCTCCTTGGCGCCCCCGGAGGCGGCGGCCTGTGAGATGCTCTGCAGCTGTTTGACCCTCTCACTGAAGTCCGACACCCACTGGATCACCGTCATGCCTGCAGGTACCGTGTAATGCGACCAGCTCCGAGGCAGGATCCCTGCAGCAGGGAGCGGAGAGCAGGGTTGGTGGCAGCTCCGCCAACCCCCGGCACCTCCTTCCTGGCTGCACCGGTACCCTGTCCACACCCAGAAGGCCCGGCAGGTCTGTCAGTGCGGTGTCCAGGGTCACAGTAGTGTGGGGTACACACTCTGTCCTTGTGCGGGGACCTCCTGCCCTGCTCCTGCTTGCTTTGGGTCCCTTCACTGCATTACCCTTCAAAGTCACAGACGCCGCACAAAAACTTCAGCAGAGTCCAGGGAAAACCAGGGGCATTTCCAAGACGCTCCCCACCCGAGCCACCCTGGTGAAGTCTGGAAAGATGCATGGGAGGCTTGGGGCTTCGGGGCATCTATCCAGGGGTGTGGACGGGCTGGACGGGCTGAACGGGAAACCCTGCACCTCTCAGCACCTTTCACCAGCTCGTTGATGAGTGTGCGCAGATAGTTGGTCTGCTTCTTTTTCCCCTCGCACACTTGGACCACATCAGCAAGGTCCTGGCGCACATCTTGGAGTAACTTGGCTCCCATTTTCACTTCTCTCTCAAAGAACCTAAACAGAGGATCCTAAACCCCAAGAGAAAGAGGTTGAAGACAGGGAAGTCGGCGTCCAGAAGCAAGTCAGCCTTAAGGGGGCCCCAGCCAGGCCCCCCACTCCCAATATAGAATGACTTCTGCCCCTAACTTTCAGATCATGGACAGTTCTAAGACAGTTGAATTAAAGGTGGTCACCCCTCTTGCTCAAGGTTGGGGATCAGCACTCTGACTCTAAAGACAACAACACCGAGGCTCCAGCCAGCTACCTTGATGTTCTCCACAGTGCGCTTAAGTGGGCTCAGCGTCTGTGGGATGAGGTGCAGCCAGTTAGATGCTGTGGTGTGCAGTGTTCTCATCCAGGCGGGACGCCCATCGGCTGTGGAGTCTGTCCTTGTCTTCTTCTCCGTCTCTGCATAGGCCAGGTCATCCTCATCCTCCAACATCTGCATCTTCAGCATCTTACTGATCATGTCCACACCTGGGTGGTCACGGGGGGGGGGGGGGGGAAGGGCAGACGACGTCAACCTCAAGGCCACTAAGTCACCACAGCAGCCTACTAGACTGTACTCTGTGCTACACATGAGCTAAAGCGCAGACCAGGGCCCCGTGAAGAGGTGTCAACAGAAGGAAATGGCCCACGTCAATCATGGACTAACTGTCAGACAGAACCAGTGGCCTGGGCATGCCCCACGCTGTCGCTCCAGTATGTCCATACGGCTGTGGCCTCAGAAGCATGGACTCAATCTGCTGTGGGGACACTTGAAATGGCAGTTGGGATTCCTCTGAACTCTGCCCCCACCAACCACGCCCAGATCCAGCTGTGCCTGATGACACTCTGGTACCTGGCCTGTCCCTCCCCCATGGAGACTGAAGGCTAGACTACTGAGCTTCCCTGCTTTCTGGGCTGGGAAGGCTGAGAAGCCAGGCAATGACTATGAGGCACCAGGTTCTTGACGGTGCTGATGGGACACAGGACTGAGTCCTGGTGTCACTTGCCCCAGTGACTTTCTGACAATCATAAAATGAAGGATGGCCTATATACTGGAGAGGCTGTACCTAACCTACTTGGCTTCCAGGTCTCAAATACTCGTTTTCAAATGCTCACTACCTACTCTCCATGGGTAACAGTCCCCATCTCACCAAGGTGGCCTCCTCCCATAAGCACCTCCGACATGTGAGACCTCAGAAACGGCAAGCTCCCAGAGAATGTTCTCTGCAGAAGGGCGGGGAGCTGGGAACCATCCATCCTGCCTCGCCTGCTTCTGAGGCTTGCGCCAGCCCTGCCCCTTCTCAGTCTCTTCACAGCAATCGGGCTGGGGCTACTCATCTGGGGAGTCTTGCTTTAGAACAGCTGACTAGCTGGCACTTGGACTCTATTTTCATGGCTCTCCTCTGACTCAAGGTACTTCTCAGTAGTTCAGGGGAAAAGTCTTTTTTTGTGTTTTTTTGAGACAGGGTTTCTCTGTGTAGCCCTGTCTGTCCTGGAACTTGCTCTGTAGACCAGGCTGGCCTCGAACTCACAGAGATCCACCTGCCTCTGCCTCCCGAGTGCTGGGATTAAAGGCGTGCACCACCACTGCCTGGCCAAAGTCTTGTAAAGACAGAGTAAGAGCTGGGCATGGGGGCCCATGCCTCTAGTCCCAGCACATGGGAGGCTGAAGCAGGAAGAGCAGTGAGTTCCAGGCCATCCTAAACTACAGTAGGACTGTCTCAAAACAAACTCCAAACAATTAAAAAAAAGGAGAGAAACTAGGAGTTCTCTGGCTTGTCTGAGTACAGGCTCGTGGCCACAGTGTATGGAGGTCTGAGGTCTGTGGGTCCTGAGGACAGAGCTAAGGTAATCAGGCATGTGCAGCAATCACTTTTAACCACTGAGCCATCTCACCTGATGTTTTTAAAGAGGGTCTTAGGTTAGCCTAGAACTCTTGACCTTGTTGCTCTCACATGTGGTTGCTAGGATACATATGAGAGCCACGAAGCCTGGCTCTAAAAGGTTGTTTTAGAACATCGTTGAAGGGGAGTGTCTGGGGCTCACTCACAGACCCTGCCTAACTTGTGTTAGGCTCTGGATTCTAGCCCCAAAGCTGCGAAAAGTAAAAGAAAACTGACTTAACACAAGTTATGTTTTGTTGTCTGAGCCATGGTCTCATGCCCTAAGCCTGGGCATGCTGTGGAGACCAGATGCTGAACTCTGGATTTTTCTGCCTTTGCCTCCAGGCTAGGGCAGAGGTCTGGGTACCTACCGCCAAGCCCCATCAGTGCTTCCAACCCTGAACTAAAGCACTCTTCTGCACCTCCCCACAGAGGTCACCAAGCCCTCCCCAGCAGGCTCAGGGTGGGCAGGGCTCCAGGAGTGAGGAGACTCACTACCCACCTTGAGTGGTAAGCAGGACCCTCTCGGCATTGTTGGGCAGGCCCAGCCAGGAGGGCGTCTGGGCGTCAGGCAGCAGCTCCACCCACTGCACAAACTCCTCGCGCCTGAGAAAGCAGGACATTTGGAATCAGAGTTGGGTAGATTGGCTCCAGACACCCCCACACCATGACGTCTGTCCCCACAGGCAGCCGCACCTGATACCGTCAGGCATCTGAATGTCCTTGTGCCCATCAACCTTGCAGGCCAGCTTGAATTCACTATCAAAACTCCGGGTTGTGAACAGTCGCTCCAGGAAGGTATTTAGCAGACGCTGGTCAAACTCATTGTCCACTCGGCCACCATAGATGGACTGGGCCATCAAGGTCTTGAGGGCAGACCATGGGATCTTATCAGGTGAGATGTTCTGGCGGCCCTGGGGTGAAGAGAGGCTGGGTTATATGTGTCCACTGGAGGGGGCCAGCTCTGTGCATCTGCTCACTTGGGACCTATTCCCTTCTAGCAGGTGCTACACCGTCAAGCTCTGGTGTAGCCTACTTGCCTTGGCTGTGTCATCCAGCCATGTGTCCACCGTGTCACAAGCTGATCGAAGGTCAGATTCTCCAAATTCGTATTTCTTTGACCACCCCAGCGGAGCATAGCGCAGGCGCTCCTGGATGATGGCATGGAACCAAGCCAGCAGGAAATACAAGCGGGCTCGCTCATTCGGAGACTAGGTGAGGAAAATGACCAAGGACAGAATCGTCAGAGAGCATCACGTGTTTGTCTACAAACTAGACAGCCTCACACTTCGGTCACCTGGACTGCAGCACCACAGTCACACGGCACAGGTGACGGCAGAAATTACCCTGTTTGTAAAGACCAGGACAGACACACGGCACTTGAACTCAGACAGGTGTCTAGAAACAGGCTTTCTAAAAGTGGACTCCGACAGTGGATTCTGGCACCAAGTAGAACAGAACTGACAGGGTCCTTGCTGAAGTAGCTGTCCTCATGTGGAACAGGGGCAGAGAGTGGCTTCAGGGTCACAGCTCTGGGGGTGCATCTGCTCACTCGAGACCTACTCCTCCCTTGCCTTCCCCTGTGCATGGATGCAGCTGGTCTTGGGTTTATGTACAGGGGTATCCAGGGGTGTGCTCTTTACCTTGCATATCCGAGAGACGGGGATGCTACTGAATGTCCTCAGCATGTTGGCCTTCACCCCAGGTGGTGGCTCAAACACAAAGATTCGGCCTGCACGGAGCAGGTTCACTGGCACCTAAGGGAGAAGGTGGCCTCTGTGATGTCTGCTTTTATTTTGGGGTGACAAGGTATGGCGACCTCAAGTTCTCGGCAGTCCTCCTGCCCAGCATCCCAAGTTCTGGGGTTGCAGACATGTGCCACCACACCCAGCTGACCCTCTGGTTTCAATGCAGGCAGTTCCTTGACTGTGCACACCATTTACACAAGAGGCACCCGGAGCTCCCACACCTTTTGCTCACCTTGGGGTTGATCTCCATGGTGAGGAAAAGTCGGAAGCAGGCGTGGGGCTGCAGGGAGTGCAGCTTCTTCTCCAGCTGCATTAGCCACCCTGGGGCCAGATGCACATTCTTCAGCATCACCCACCTGCACACACACACAGTCATAGTGACTTGATGGCTTTCCCAGAGATCCTGGGGACGCACGGGTTTTTAAGACCAAACCAACTACACCCACCTGCCCGACTTCACAGCGGTGTTGATTGCCTTATCTGCTTGGTTAAAGCCTTCGGCTGAGCCTGAGACAAGGAAACTTAGTGTGAACGGCAGCCTTATGCTTCAAGGCTGCGCATGCCCACAAACCAGCAAGTGTCCTTACCAATGGCAATAGAAGTGATCTGTGTGTTCTGCTCGGCTGCGAGGTCCTCAACATGCCCACTGGCATCATACCCAGGCACAGAGCACATCAGGACAGGTGTGTTTGGCTTCACCTGTAAATGAAAAGATGATCAGCTGCAAGACAGGACCTGTCAAGAGAAAGCCTGAGGGCGGTGCTGGCTCTGGAAGATTGCAGCCAAGAAGCAGCGTGCCTGGGCTGTGGCCAGCTGCTGTGCAAAGGCAAATGGTGTCTAGGGAGCCAGGATGGGGCACCGGGACATTACCTCTGTGCCCACAATGTGGGTGAGGTCCAGTGGCTGCTCCATGATGGACATGAAGGACTCCCCGAGGTTTGTGGAAACAAACATGTGGGCCATGGCCAGCAGGCGGTCGGGTCGGAAAGCTTGAATCAGGAGTAGGCGGTGGATGGCCTGCCCGATGGGAGCTGCAAGGAGGCGTGACAAGGTGGGTGGAGGCACAGGCCTGGAGTCTCACTCCTCTTCTGACTTCTCCATCCAGGGAACCGGCTTGGCCAAACCCTCAGCCCTGAGACTCAGCTCCAACTCGTCCACAAAGCACACACCCTACTGGTCCTCTTGGGCCCAAGGAGCATCTGCCCTATCGCCTATGGCCACTTCAGCTGCCCAGCGAGGAGACTGTAACACCAGGTGTGGGGTACTGATCAGGTGCCATTGGTTGATATTACTGCCTTCAGAGACTATTCCCAGCTAACCTTGAACTCATGATCCTCCTGCCTTTTCCTCCATGGTGCTGGGATTACAGGTGTGTGGCTGCCACACCTGGCTCTTTGTTGACTATGTGTGGTGGCCTGTATGTGGGAGCGTGTGCACTCACATGTCACGGCATGTGTGTGGAGGGCAGAGGACAGCTTCCCGTATTAATCCTCTTCACCCTGAGACAGGGTATCTGTCTCTTTACCACCATGGGACCAAGGCTAGCTGGCCTGTGAACCTCTGTTGATCTCTCTACCTCCCATCTCTTCACAGGGGTGTGCTGGGGTCACAGATGCTTGCACTACTGTCTGTAGGTTTTGGGGATCAAAATTCGGGTATTCAGGTTGCCTGTCTTGTATGGCAAGCACTTTTACCCACTAAGCCATCTATCTCCAGAGCCCCCTCATCTGTTGCATTACTTTTTTTTTTTTTTTTTTTGGCCAGGCGGTGGTGGCGCACGCCTTTGACCCCAGCACTCGAGAGGCAGAGGTAGGGGAATCCCTGTGAGTTCGAGGCCAGCCTGGTCTACAAAGCGAGTTCCAGGAAAGGTGCAAAGCTACACAGAGAAACCATGTCTCAAAATAACAAAATAAATAAAAAAATTTTTTTGAGACAGGATCTCACTATATGGTCCTGGGTAGTCTTGAACTCATAGTAGATTAGGCTAGCATTGCACTCAGCCTTGTGGCACAATTAAAGACAATTTCCCCCTTCATGTTTGTTAGGTATCCCCCACACCTCAGTAAGGTGGGCCTTAGGCCTGCTAGGTAAGTACTCCATCACTGAGTTATGTCCCTAGCCTCCTCCATCTGCCTATGGTCACTAATGATGACTAGAGGAGGAATTACAAGTCTGACCCTCCATTTCTTAGCCAACTCCTAAGCCATCTCCCTAAGTGATTTCCTAAAATGGTGATTTTGCTGCTTAGAGACAAGATCTCACTATGTAGCCTAGGCTGGCCTGGAACTGTCAATCTTCCCACCTCAGTCTCCTGAGTAGCTAGGGTTCAGGGTTCATCACCATTCTGGACTGGCTTCTAACATGTTCTGATGCTGAAATACTTCCCTGGGGTGGGGGTGGGGGTGGGGGTGGGTGGTGTGTGTGTCACTGACGACTTCTTTTGGGAAACACCACCTGAATTTATATCCAGGCTCCGAGAGAGAATGGCAGGGGCCTGGAGCTGACTCACTTGTAGGTGTTTCCTCGCTCCAGAGGTACGGCACGGTCTGCTCTGGTGAACTACTGTCCAGCCAAATGCCGAACTGCTGTAGAGACAGAGAAGAGTCAGCACAGAACAAGAGTATCTGGTGTGCGTGGTGCTGGCGTGCAGCCCAGATCTTGCTCCACTGCATGAGCAGACCATAAGGGTCTGACACAGGCGCACCCAGTCAGGACTGCAGGCTTTCCTACACACGAGGAAGCTGCTCACAGACAACATTTCTCACTGGGAACACGTGAAAGACAATTACCTCATCTGCCTGAACCTTGGCAATCAGATCTTTAAAGGCAGGCAGACAGCTCAACCTCACAACTGCTTCCGCCTGCTCCACAGTCAGACCCTGGATTTTGGGGGTGGAGCCAGCACTCAGTACAATCTCCTTCCCTCTGAGGAAGTGCTGGAACTCCGCATCATAGGTGGGCTCCCTGCGAAGGGTGGACGGGTCAGGCAGGGTCTCTTGCCCCAGCAACTGAGACACAGACCAAGTGATTCACAGACAAGGGAAGGAGAATGCACCCTAACACAGGTGCCAAGACCATCTGCAGAGCCACAGCTGAGCTAGCCAGACTCACCCCATGGTGCCTTTCAGCTTGATCCTCGCCAGCAGCATGGCGAAGGTGATGTGGTCCTGATGCAGCATGCCTCGAGCCACTCGGTTAAATGCCACCTGGGGACCAAGGGGGGACACGTTGGTGTTCTGGAGACAGTACTTCCGGACCCTCACACCGGACAGAGCGTGCCCTGCTCTCTACCTGGAAGAGGTCCTTGGTTATGACAGAGAGGCGCTGCGTGTGGTCAGTGGCGCCCTTCAGGTTCGGGTTCTCGTACAGCACATTGTGGTAGATGTCGAGGAAGAACTGTAGTGAGTACTGATAGAGGAAGTGAACCTGGAAGGAAGTCACGTGACCATCAATCAGGGCGGGCCTCGGGCCACAGTGGGTTCAGGGCTGCTATGCCAATGGCCTCACCTGCTTCAGGGACTCCATGGTGAAGTAGATGCTGCTGCAAGCAGTGGACAGTGGCAGGTACTGCTGGGACACGGTCTCCACCTCCTGCATGACGATGTCTGTCTCCTCCACTTTTCTGGTGACCTCGGCAGCTTCCCGCTTGAGATTTTCCAGGGTGGTTATGATGGTGTCGTCATCCAGAATGCGGCCTTTCACCTCGTTGAGAGCTTGCAGCAGAGACTTTTCCAGCTGCCGTAGACGAAGCTGGAACTCCCCTTGAGAGAGAAGACAGGATTGGAACACCTGTGCTCCAGGGCACACAGTGCCACCCTCGCCACCTTGTCCCTTCAGAGCCCAGCCTGCGCCTGCACCACCCCTGGAAGCCGAGGACCAGAACCTACCTTGTAGTTTCAGGAGGTCAGAGCGCTTCTCATCCACATCGGGCCTTTCTGCTTTCAGCACTTCATTGAGACACTGGCTCTGTAAACTGCTCCGCGTGACTGTGAAGTTGACGAAGGTGACCCGGGAACAGAGATCTGGTGGGAACTCCACCTGTCAGAAAAGAAGACAAAGCAGGCTGGCCGCTTCAGTCAGCTCCCACCACCACCACCTCCACTACGCGCATCTAAGTGTCTCCTGCTTACGGTTGGGTCTCGGGTAGACAGAAAGATGACAAAGGATGGTGACAGGTCTATGTCTTGGTCACCGAGGGTAATCAGCACTCTCCCGCCTGTTCGTCGAACTTCACGGTTCAGTACTGGATTCAGAACCGGATCATAGCTTTCCACGTCCTATGTAGGACACAAACGGAAGGCAGACGTCAGTTTCTCGTCTGGGCCAGTGCACCATCCACAAGCCCCAGGACCTGCCTGTGAGCCTGCCTTTGAGGAAACTGAAACTGAAGTTGAGTTAAGCCCTTTTTTATTTTTTTTATTTTTAGAGACAGGGTTTCCCTGTGAAACAGTCCTGGCTGTCCTGGAACTCACGAGATCCACCTGCCTCCGTCTTCTGAGTGCTGGGATTAAAGGTGTGCACCACCACACCTGGCTGGGGACTTGCTTTATTCTTGTTCTAGTATCAAAACAAGCCTAACAAAGTTCAAACACCATCAGTGTTTATGCTGTGTAACTTAGATTTACTTTATATCAACTGAGAGATTGATGGACCGTAACAGGAGTGACAAATCAAATATGAACACAAACCTGGACGAGAAGGGGATTGCCAAATCTCAGGGCACTCTCCAAATTCTTCCGGAAGGCATCATCCAAGAAGCTGGTCCTTGTGATCTTCCGGTCCTTATACTCATTCATGATGAATTCTGTGGCCTGTCCCGAGGGGTCAATGATCAGTGGGTACCTGGGGTGAGGTGATAGGAGAGTAGGTAAAGAGTCCACCAGGAAAGGCAGAGGCTCCTGTTCAGACGGGAAGAAACCGTCACTCCACACAGCAACCTCTAGACATTCCAGTTCACAAATGTGACTTAAATCGTTCTCTCTGGAAAACTCCCGTGGTAAGCAGAACTGAATAAAGATGAACACTGCCCTCTTAGCCTGGCCTCCCCACACAGCACTTCCCGCTCATCTCTCCCAACAAGGTGTGACTGCTAGCTGCACCTCTGGCCTGGAAGCCTACCTGTTGAACCGCTTTAGCATGATGGCGTTCTCTGTGCACAGGTCGTCAGCAGGTAAGGAGCTGGCTTGCCAGCGGAGGCGCTCGTCAGCGTTGGAGAGATACTCTGTCCTGGCGATGTCTGTGCGGAACTGAAAGGGAGGCTGGTTATCTATCTCCCCTGGGGTCCAGTTAGGACTTGGTCAGACTGCGCCCAGCGCTGGCTGGGGTGCCGGTTACCTGGATGTTGGCTTGCTGTAAGTGATGAGACCAGGTGGTGAACAAGTTCTGACGCATCTGCTGGTCAAAGTACCCTGCGTACGCAATGAAGGCCGCGGACAGGAGGCAGTCGCCAGCAATGGTGGACATCTGGTTCTTGAAAGTCTCACTTGTCTTTTCCCAACGTTCCCTTTCAGCAGATAAGCTCTTGAGAAGCGCAGTGCTCCGGTTTACCTGAGGGGGCGGGGGGGGGGATCAAATGACATGTTTAGAATACCCTGCATACTAGAAAGGAATTCATCCACGGGGCCAATGAGATGGCTCAGTGAGTGAAAGCTCTTGCTGCCAAGCCTGATGACCAGAGTTCCATCCCTGCAACCTACTCAGTGGAAGGAGAGAACCAACTCCACAAGTGTCCTCTGGCTGCCACGTGTGTGCTATGGCATGCACCCCGACCTCAGAATTAGTGGGAGCAGGGTCCGGGGAGGACCAGAAGCAGACTCAGGCAGACTGGGCTATAGACACTAACAAAACGTGTGTTGGCATCTCACCAGAGCACAGCCAAGGGCAGAGCATTAACTTTAGCCTAGAGAAATGTACATCTGGGATTGCCTGAGGTGAGGAACAGCTGGGTACGGCCAAAGGGAAGACACACTGGTGGCCTACTTCAAGGACTCAAGGAGGAAGTGAGTGAAAGTAAATGTACTTGGTGCAAACTCAGGGCCCCAACACACACAGAGCTGGTTCACTGCCTCAACAAGACATGCGGTGTATGAGACAACCCCTGTTAATCTAGGCTTCCACCAGGGAGGCCATGAGGACCTCCTCGGTAACAGTTCAGAGAATCTTGGGCTGCAAGGCAAAGCTTACTTTCGCTTCAACAGCTGCCAGGTCTGCCTTGATGGCCTGGGCCTCTGAGATGAGGACTGCATACTCTTCCTTGTAGCGGGCGATGCTGGCCTCCAGATCCCGGATCATCTGCTCCACCTCATTGGCTTTCTGCTGGTTGTCCTTGGCATCGTCTTCCAGCTTCTGCAGCTCATTTCTCAGGGGCTCCACTCTCTTTAACATGTCTGCATAATTCAGCTGGGAAGGGCAAGGCACGGGGTGTGACAGAGAATGCCATGTGACAAAGGACAAGGCGGGTTGATGTGAACATGTGAAAATGCCACAGTGAAGCCCATTACTTAGTACGGCCAGGTAAAGCAAGGGATGGGGCTGGGGCTGTAGCCCTGGCACTCGGGCTGCAGTAGCCTGGGCTATAAAGGGAGATTCTCTCAAAAACCAAATGGGGGCTAGAGAAATGGCTCCGCAGTTAAGAGCAATTCCTGCTCTTACATCACAGAGGACCGGAGTTTGTTTCCCAGCACTCAGCCCTTTTCTGGATTTCTCATGCACATATTCACAACACAGACACACATACAATTAAAAAAATAGCAGGGCAGTGGTGGCGCACGACTTTAATCCCAGCACTCAGGAGGCACAGGCAGGCTGATCTCTGAGTTCAAGGCCAGCCTGGTCTACAGAGTGAGTTCCAGGACAGCCAGGGCTACACAGAGAAACCCTGTCTTGAAAAACCAAAATAATAATAATAATATAATAAATAATATAATAAACCTTAAAAAAAAAAAAAAACAAAAATCCCAAACTAAGTCAAAGCAAAACTTAAACCCTATGGCTAACAAGATGGCTCAGCAGGACAGAGTGCTTGCCATGTAAGCCTGGAGACCAGAGTTTGACCCTCAGAACCCACGCAGAGGTAGAAGCACAGAGCTGACTCCACATGCCCAGGAGACACACATCCCCGTGTAGCAGCACCCCCTCCCCATCTGAGAACTGGCTCTCTTTCCCAGGAAGCCGTGTCTAGGGCTACCCCACACTCGACTTTTCTCCATCTTTTCCTCCTGGCGGTCACTCGTTTTCACCTAACCCACACTGTTTTTCTTTTCAACGTAAACAAACAAAAACCCAGAAAATCGCCGCCGCAGCAAACAGCTAATGGAAACAAGACGTGACAAGAGACCCCCCCTCCCCCCTTGCCCAGGGCCGGCTGCAGACGGCCTACCTGTGCAATTGCCCACTTCACCATGGGGCCGCAGGCCAGGGAAGCCCGGTTGACAATTTCATAGTTGTAACTAGGGTTGGACATGTAGTTCTTCTTCATCTTCTCCCTTATGGCATCACTGGGAGAGGAAATTATTTCTAAGCACGCACAGAATAAAAATAATGCGCTTTCACGAAGTACAAGGGTGAAGTCCTAGCACTTCTGATGATGCTGGCTGAGCCCCAGTTCTCAGGGAAGGTGACAGGGCTGCTGAGGACAGGCTCTGCCCGCTTCTGCCTCTGGCCCCTCACTACAGCAACTCGGGCCAAAGACCCTTGCTCTGCGGCAGCAAGGGCTGAGTGCAGCCCCCTCCTAACTACCTGGAGGGATGAAGCTGTTGCTGGTAGAGGCAATGTCAAAAAGAGATGCAGAAGAGGATGCTGGCTTTCTTGCTGAGACTGTATTGAAAGGCACCTGTGGGACTGGTGTGACCCATGTTCCCTTTGGTAGACGACATGCCAGAGACGGCCAAGCAGAGCCTTTAGAAAATGTCCATTGCAAATTGCCGCAAGCAAGCAGGAGTATCCCCGAGGGCCCCACCTTCTCACTACCACAGTAAGGGCCTCACCTGATCTCCTCCGCCGAGAAGTTGACGATGGTGGGGATGAAGTTCTCCCTCATGATGATGGAGCGGATCTGCTTCCAGTCTGTGGTGCTCTCGCCCAGGAGCAGGCAGATGGACTCCAGCGCCAGCTTCACAGCAGCAGGAGGGTTGGCCATGGACCTCACCTCCACCAGGTGCTGCTTCTTGATGGACTTCACAGCTGGTCAGCAGGGGGGTGGGGGTGGGGGTAGGAGGATGAGGCAGAGTACAAGTGAGATGTGGACAAGGCTGCCACCAGGGCTCCACCCCACTTAGAGCACACCTTACATCACCTACCCTAAACTGCAGTTGTCCTTGGCGAGCACAGTGTTAGCTTGTTTTACAGTTTCAGGAATTACACTGTCAACCAGCTACAACTATTTTCTCTCTCTTTCTCTGTCTCTGTCTCTCTCTCTTGTCTTTATGAGACAGGGTTTCTCTGTGTAGCTCTGGCTGTCCTGGAACTGGCTATGTAGACCAGGCTGGCCTCGAACTCACAGAGATCCACTTGTTTCTGCCTCCTGCGTGCTGGGATTAAAGGTATGTCCACCTCCACTTGAGGCTATTTTCTCTCTTTTAACTTATGTGGGAGAGAAAAACCTTTCAGAGAAGATGATGACTTGTTCTCCTAGAAGATAACATCCCCACTTTTGCTTTACGAGGCAGATAGCGACCCCAAGCCACAGCCAGGCTGAGGCCTGCGCAAGCCTCATTAATCTGCTACAATTTACAGTTGTCTAATGGGCTGCTCTAAAAAGAGGAAATGCAGTTTTTTAGATTGAAGATTTAGAAAATACTTTTAGTTACTCAGTAGAAAATTTTTCCTTAGTATCCATCTGTGTGTGGAAACTCAGAGCCTCTGTAGGTGTGTTACCGTCCTAGGTGTGAAATGACAGCTGTAATAACGGGGCCACCAGACATAGCCACACTCCAGTGAGCATGACCGCTAAGGTCACTCTTCCGTACTGGGTGCCCACAATCAACATGGGAGCTACTGCTACAGCACCGCACGGGTCTTTCAGGAACAGAGAAGAGTGACTAGTGACCCGCCGGCCTGTGTCTTCCGAGTGCTGGGATTAAAGTCGTGCCCACGCACCCCCGAGTGAGTGTTTCGCCTGCAGGTCTGTATGTGCACCATGGGTGCAGTGCCCGAGGAAGCCAGAGGAAGACACTGGGACCACTGCACTGGAGTTACAGAAGTACGAGCTGCCATGTGGGTACTAGGAACCGAACCTGGGTTCTCTGCAAGAGCAGCAGAAAGTCTTACTGCTCAGCCGTCTCCAGCCCTATTTTTAGACAGGGTCTCAAGATCCTCCTGCCTTGGACTTGAGATTATAGGCTTGAGCCCCAGACTCGGCAAGACAGAGAGTCCCATCTGCTAGTTCTCTTACAAGGGCCTCACGACAGGAAACCAGACCGGGGCTATAGCATGCTGCTCTAAGAGGTGGAGACAGGGGAGCACTTTGAAGAGGCTGCAGGTGTCTGACCAGGATGCTCCCAGAAGCACGGCCCCGGTGAAGGTCCAGGTCTGACAGCACTGACATACCATTCTGGGCCTCAATGACGGCAGGCTCCACCTTATCAAGGTCCTCCTTGACACTCATCTGCTTGTCTGCAATGACCTCCTGCTGCTTGTGCAGCTGCTCCTGGATTTCCTGGCTCATGACCTAGAAAGCAAGGATGGCTTAGGTGCACACGGCTAAAGCATTGTGGACTTGCTAAGTGAACCTTACACAGCTCCCCTCCTGCCAACACACACCTGCTAACCCATTCAATTTAGAACCCTGTACAAACCAAGCCTCCTCCTGCACAGGCCCAGGCCCGCAGGTTGGCTCCCTGGAATAAAGGACGCACCTTTTTCTTTTCGGCCTCTTGCTGGTCTTTCACCATTTTCTTCAGCTTGTCGTTGGCGGCCGCGTTCTTAACTTCCAGCTCTTGGCTCTTGATCCTCAAGTCCCGGCGCAGTTCTTCCACCTACAGAACAAACCATTCTCAACACAGACACGCAGCAAGTCCTCGGTGGGGCCGTGAGGGGCTGCTGCTCCTGCTCTACCTGGTCGACGGTTTCTTTGATTTTCCGGAGCCCGACATTCAGGTGCATCTGCTGCTCCTCCAGCTCGCTGCGCTTCTCATGGAAAAGGTTGGCGTAGTGGTTGATGAAGTCCAGGTAGTGCCGAGGCGTGATGGCCATTGTTCTCCCTCCTCGCTTTGCCAGGCGTGCGTTGGCCTTTTAGAAAACAAATTTAACTCTTCACTCCTCAGCCAGCCTCAACTATATCCTGTCAGACTGCAGTGTGACATGGGGGAGTGGGCCTGGCCCTCAGAACACTCAAGCCAGCCCCAGTTCTCAAGATCAAAAACCTCCATCCTTAAACCCTGGTGAGTGACAGCACGCAAAACGCTTCTTTGTTATTTTGAGTTAGGGTTTCATGTGGCCCAGGCTGAACTTGAACACCTGACCCTCTTGCAGCTTTCTCCCAAGTGCTGGGATCACAGGTGTGGGCCACCATACTAGGCTCAGAAGCATATTTTATGAGAAACACTCGACAAACAATGGATTTACTATGTCAATGCAGGCCGTGTTTAGTCTTTTTTTTTTTTTTTCTTCTCAAGACAGGGTCTTATTATGTAACACAGGCTGAAATGCAATTCTCTCTCTTTTAAGTTAAAAATATTTTATGTGTGTGGGTGTTTTGCCTACATGTGTGTCTGTGTACCATGTGCATGCCTGGTAGCCATGGAGGCTAGAAGAGGGTGCTGGATCCCCTATGACTGATTGGAGTTACAGAGTTGGGAGCTGCCATGTGAGTGCTGGGACTAGAACCCAGGTCCGAGCTCTGGAAGAGCAGCCTGTGCTCTTACATGCTGAGCATTCTCTCAAGTCCTAACTAAGTTTTAAGGTCCCAAATGAGTGTTGGGATTGCAGGCAAGTCACCAAAGGTTTCTGCTTATTTCCAGCAGACACAGAGAGTAAGAACCAGTTTTGTGTGATAAACAGCTTGGGCTGCTGCTGGAAGGGAGGTATCAAAAACAGGGCAGCTGGGATGGCTGTGGGGACACTAGGTGACAGGCTGCCACAGCTCTGAATGGGTTTCATAAAGGTTTCTCAACAGTCATCTGTGACAGCACTTCTAAAGTGCAGGACAGTGGGTACGATTCACCGTGAACAGCCTGGGCTCCTGTACGCTATCTGGGAGCCCCTGGACTCCAGCAGCAGTGCTGGCTCCTAGAGCCTGCAAGGCTTTTGCCCACCTGGCCATTTATTTATTTCTATGTTATTACTGTGTGCACATAACACGGATGCCATGGTTCCCATGTGAGGGTCAAAGGACATCTTTCGGGAGTCAGGTCCTCTCCTTCCACCTTTTGGGGGTTCTTGCGATCAAACTCGGGTCACTGGGCTTCCACAGCAAGCACCTTCACCCATCAAGGCATCTCACTGGCCCCCATCTGAGCAGTTATGGAGACATGAGAGCCTCTTGTTCTAGAGGAACAAAGCCTGAGTGGAGAAGGAAGTGTGAAGGGAGAAAAGACTGCTGACAGGAACGGACGTCATCTCATGAGCGCGAGCGAGGTGAGCCTGGGTTACAGACAGGCTAGTTCCAAGGCAGTTAGGGCTACACAAAGAAACCCTGTCTTGAAGCCCCCCACCCCCAAAAGAAAAAAGAATGGATGTCATGAAGAGGTGGGGAAAAGTATTTGCTTTGCTGCGGCAGAGCAGGGTCAGCTGGGAAGCTCCCAAACGTCGAACTGCGATCCACTAGCTCGGTTCTGCGGGCTGCTCTCAAGCTGCACACACCTGGTGAAGAGTCTGATGGACGAATACACAGCTGTTCACGATGGCTTCCCGGTGTGTCGGTGGCTGCGGCAGCTTGTCGTACACGACCGGCATGTAGTCAGGGACTATATAGTTGGGTTTCTCCAGGTCCATTTTACTGGTGAATTCTTTGCCGACCTGATACAGCGCTTCAGTGGACCAGTCACCAAACCAATTCAGCACACACCTGAAAAAGACGCTCTCATCTCCAACAGCTCCCCAGAGTGGGTCTGCCTTGGATGGAAGCCCAGTCCCGACCTGGAGCCAGCAAAGGTCAGCATTACCTGTTGAAAAGGGCTGGTGATGTGGCAGCCCGGTCCTTGAGCCCCTCTGAGGACGGGTTCATGGTGAACACCACGTGCAGGTTGCGGATCACCTGGCTGGTGAACCACTTGTAGAGCTCCTCATGCGAGTCCAGCATCAGGCCTTCCTTCTGGGCCCCCTCTTTGCACTGAGTCATCAGCGTGGCATACTCATCCCCTTCAAAGAGCCCCGGAACCTGGGGATAGAGCAGCCTCACTGTGGCTTAACTGACTTGTAAG
>CABHPP010135032.1:49542-60717 GCA_902168425.1 Peromyscus attwateri
CACTTTACGTGCGACTTTGTGGCGCTTGGTTGGACGTAGCTAGCTTTAGAGGTGAAACTAGCAACAGTGACTTGGAACTCAAGCCACTTCCCTTCAACAAGCAGAAGAAAGCCCTCTCTCTGTCCGGAATGAGGCAAACTCCCTGTGTGACACACAGGCCTTCTGCATGTTTGGCCACCAGTGTGCCCTAGGCCACACAACACCACAGGAATGTGAGGGCTGAGGGCCATCCACAGCATCTGTGGGCTGTTAACTTTTCTTCCTACCAGATCCTGTGTGTGGAAACCATTTTAAATTTAAGGAGAGAACCAGCCACGTTCAATCTGTAACCTCCACTATGGCCTCTCCAGCCACTTGTCCTCTCCAAATGCGGCAGTAAGAAAAGCCACTCAGCCCTGGCCTCACCCTCCCACGGCTTTAGGAATCTGGTGTGGAGAGGGCAGTGGTCAGAGAAGGATGCCCGGAGGGCTAGGGGCTGCAGCGTGGATCAATGGTGAGAAAGGCACTGGACTCCATCCCCAGCATCACCACCACTGCCACCAAAAAAGAAAACAACTGAAATCCTATGACCAGGAGAGAAAGACCAAAAGGAACCTGGCATGTATCCAGCAAAAGGAGGGGCTCTCCTCTGAGCCTCAACTCCCTGCTCCTTGCTGAGAACTGCAGGGGACAGGGCACAGAGCATTCTGCTGTGGCATTGGCTGAGGGATTCTGGAGGACCAGCCAAGTGAATATCTAAGGAAATGCTTTGCAGACAACTAAAGGCCGCACCTAACAGGGCTCATGCCTGCGGGGACAGCAGAAACAAAAAGCGCTCTGGCCAAGCCGGCCATACCTCCATGTCCAGCTTGTTGACCCAGATGGGCAGATTGGAGTAGGAGTGCAGGTTTAGGTCGTCCACTGCTTTCTGAACTCTGTTCAAGATTTCGGAGAAGGTCTTGTGATCATACATGCAGGTTTCCAAGGAACGGACTTCCAGGTCTATTTTTTCCTCAATTATCAGGAGATCGTCCACCTGGAGGAGGTGTGTTTAGCATTAAAACATCCACTTGCTCTGTGACTTTTACTCCTGTTCCTCTCATGAAGAACTCTGCTCACTCAGGGCAGAGAAGTCCCTCCGTAAACAGCTAGCCCTAGGCGTTGGCGTGAGGATGCGGCTCCTCCTGCATGGCCTGGAGAGGAAAGGACGGCCAGGAACACCACCAGTGTCTTTCCCTCTGCCCTGCTCAGGGACCAAGCACTCCTACAGGTCTGGAGACACCTCTCCCTCTAGCTGTATCAGCACCTGCCTATCACCCCCCCTCCCCCCCCCGCGTCCTTCTCTATCTAGATTTCTCAGTGTTCCTCGCCAGCATCCCCAAAGCCCCAAGAAACGTCTCTCCTCCCGAGCTCCAGTGGCTTTAGCTTCCATCTTACAGACTGCTGGGGAGAACCAGTGTTCCCTGACTTAGCGACTAGATCCATCACAGATGCTAAAGGGTCAAATTAAGTTACCTTCTCCTGGAAGTTGAACACCGTCTCTGCCAGGCGCTGCACGTAGGGGTCAAGTTTGTAGGACTCCCACACCAAGGCAATGCCTTCTGCGATCAAGGCCTGCACCTCCTTTTTCAGGCCGGCCACCAAGAGCGAGATGGTGTTGCGCTCCTCCACCTTCTCACAGGTACGTTCGTAAGTGCGGACACTTTCAATCAGTGAGATGGCAAATGGGTAGAGTTGGTTGGCTTGGTGAGCCTTGTTCACAATTGCAAGTGGCACACGGAAGCCAAGCCACTTGAGGTTTCGCACTTCTTTGGACAGAGTTATGATCTCTGGAAGGAAGTTCACCTTCAGCTTGAGCACATTCCCAGTGCGACCCCGCACACGAGCACTCTCAATGGTGAAGATGCGCCCCGAGACACCAAGGTTGCGCTGCTGAACCTTCCTTGCCCAGTCATCGAAGATCTCCTGGGTGTTGAGCTTCATTCGAAAGCTGTCTCCATCCTGCTTCAGCTTCTGCCCTTCCACGTGGTTCTCCCAGCCTTTGCCCAGGACATCTTCCACTCGCTTCATGTAGGCAGTGAGCTGTCTGTCAATCTGTTTAGCCCAGATGATAGACCCTGACACAGGAGGCAAGTCACGGACATGACTCATTTTACAAGCTTGGCTTTGAGGGTACTGGACCTTGAACTTGTCATGCAAAGATTCGATGTCATCTTTCACACGCTGGATCAGCTGGGTCTGGTATTCACGGATGGCCCCTCGGATGTGTGGGCGGACGAACAGTGCATTGAACCTGGAGAAAATCCTAAACATCTCGTTGGCATTCTTGGCTGTGCCGAGCTGATCTCGAAGGCGGGCAGTGATGCGGGTCTCCACACGGTCGATCCTCTCATCGTATCTCTTCATGGCAGCCTCCCAAGCCTCTGTACCTTCTTTGGAAACATCCAGCCCATCCACTTCCTTGACATTCTCATAGGCCAGGTTCACCTCCTCGATAGCATTGGCATCTGCAGCATCAAAGAGGACTTCAGCCACCTTCATGTCTTGGGGTTCGGGTGCCTCTCCTTGGTTCTGTTGTGCAACTGCTGTGACCTAAAAGAAAGATTGGAACAAAAATATGTGCAAAAGAGGTGAATTCTGTCATTGCAGAGCACAGGGTTAAAATGCAGCTGCAGCAGTGTGGCCTTTTAAACCTTCCTTCCTTCCTTGATAGTCACAATCCAACCATGACTGCGCCACACGATCTCCTGGCACACTTTTGTCTTTACTTTTTCAGAAAGGAAAGAATAACTGGTGAAAAAGAAGAGGGAATACAAAGAGGAGAACAACATACAGGACTAGGGTGTCGTTCAGCACACGGCACCTGACAACTTTAATCCCTAGGATGGAACAAGACAAAAAAAATAAATAAACAGAACAAAATACTCTACCCCAAAAATGTACAAAGAAAAAGGGAAGCACTGAATTATTTTAATTAAGTTCAGAGATAAACAATCATGTCTCAGAATTTATGGGCAAGGACTCTGTAAAAATCACACACTACAATCTAAACCCAGGGTGTCTGGCTCTAGGGCTCTCAAGGTGAAGGGCAGAAGGAATGGGTGGAGCATGGTGGGGGAGCTGGGACCTCACACTCTGGCCAGTACTCTGCTCTGCACTGCACCCCCCCATGCTGAGCACACTAAGTATGTGGACACCTAGAACAACATAACGCAGCATCACAAGATCTCAAAGATGACAAGCGACGAAGGAAAACTGAAAAAAACACTAAGTATGAAGTAGTTAGTTCTTTAAAAGAGTGAACTAGGCATCAAAGCACAGAGCACGTGAACGTCTGTAACAGAGGCATACCTGTGGCCTCAGGACCCTGACAATGACCGCTCTCAGCTGCTCATGCTGGCGTCGGAACTTTCTCATCTGGTCAAGGCGCGCCTGAAGCTTCCTGTGAGCAGGGTTGATGCGCCACACCATCTTCAGGTTCTCTTCCCTCTTCCTCTTGACGATGTCTCTCAACAGCACCTGGAGCTTCTCATACTCATCATCCCACGTCTGGAAGACTTCGAAGCAAGCCACCATGACCTATGGTGAAATGTGGGAGATGGACTTGTCATTACGTCACATCATCTCACTGGTTCAGGGTGGTTTTCTAAGAACTAAGACTTACTTTTTCAAATTCTTCATAAGCTACATGCATCAGCTTCCTAGTGCCCAAGACTTTGAGCAGCTGAGAACTCAAGTCTCTGGAAATTGCCTCCACAAGACGCAGTGCCCGCTGAATGGGGTATTTTGTGTTTCGGATCTTTCTCAGATGTGTGAAAATTGCAACAAGTGCCTGCCTTATTTTGTCCAGCTCAGTGGCAGAGAGCAAGTCATTTAGGGGGAAATCTTTCATCAGAGGATTGTAGTCATTCACTGTTTCCAACGCCTGCTTGAGACCTGGATTGACAGAAAGGGTTAATGGCTTTTGTGGAAAGTAATAAAGTCAAGTAAACGACGTCTTAACTATGGAATGCATTTTGATGTTATAAATGCTTTAGTTACAGAAAAATCATTCATGGTATTTGGAAAGAAAAAAAAATTACCAATAGCCCTAACATGGCCTCAGTTTTGCTTTTCTTAAGAGCAGAGATGGGTTGAGAGATGACGCCGTAGTTAAGAGCACTGGCTGCTCTTGCAGAGGACCTGGGTTTGGTTCCCAGCACCCACATGGCAGCTCACAACCATGGTAAGTTTTCAGTTCCACAGGACCCAATAGCCTCTTCTGGCCTCGGTGGGCACCGTGTACACACATGATGCGCACACGGACACACACACACACACACACACACACACACACACACCACGTTAAAAATGGATGGTAGCCAGCCTTGCACCCCAACACTTGCTGGAGGCAACTGCATGGCTTAACTTTATATTTTGCTTTAGTATTGTCTACATGCTTTACTGTAATAACTAAGTTTAGAGAAACTTGAGTGTCAGCCTTGAGACCCTCACTAACGGCTGAATTTAAAGGTGTCATTATGAACATAGACTCACAGGAAAAACTGGCTTTTGGTCTACCTCTTCCTCTGACATAGGGAAGAAAGATTCAAAGCAAGGCGAGGTGGTACTCCTGTTACCCCAGTACTGGGGAAATGCAGACAGGATGGTCAGGAGTTCAAGATCATCCTTGGCTATATACCAAGTTTGAGGCCAGTCTAGGCTACATGACTACATTAAAAACCCATCTTAAAAAAAAAAAAAAAAAAAAGAAGTAATTAAAGTTTCAGAGTTGTTTTAAATTAAAGATTCGAATGTACATATCAGTGTTGGTGAATGCCAGTTAACATTTGTAAGGTGGTCATGGTAGCCTGAAGAGCTCTACTTCATATTTCCTTACTTAAAATGCTGAGTACCACGTTTTGTTGGGAGGAAATAAATAAATTACTTGATCTTTGTGGCTATGGAGCTTGTAGAAATGCTTTACAAATAGATACTGGCCAAACATTTCTGGGTTTAGTACATGCCAATGCAACTTCACTCCTACTGTTCCTATTAAAAAGGAATTAGTTGGGCTAGAGAGATGGCTCAGAGGTTACGAGCATCGACTGCTCAAAAGGTCCCGAGTTCAATTCTCAGCAACCACATAACATGGTGGCCCACAACCATCTGTAATGAAATCTGGCATGCAGGCAAACATGCAGACAGAACACTGTATACATAATAAATAAAATAAATCTTAAAAAAAAAATTAGCTAACCTACTACAGAATCTGGTACTGGACCCAAGACCTATTATTTGCTAGGCAAGCACTCTACCACTGAGCTACATTCCTATCCCTTGGTTGTCTTTGAAATAGGGTCTTGCTATGTAGATCAGGTTGGCCTTGGCCTTAGAATCCTACCTCTAACTCCAAAGTTCTGATTAGGCTGGGGCTAGCTCAGTGGAAAAGCATTTTACTCAGGATCTAAGAGGCACTAAGAGTAGTGTTTAGGGTGTGTCCCGCTGGTACATACAAGGCTGGGCCTGGGTCTCATCCCACAGTGCATCTACTAATTGTCATCTAAATTATCAAAAGACCTTAAGAAGCAAGATCAATAACTTATGCATCAGATTATCAGCTCTGGGTCTTACCTGTGTCAGTGTCAAAACTGACAGTGGCGTGGAAACGTTTGCCATGCTTCAAGATGTCCAGAGTCAGGAGGACCTCAGGGCTCTCCCGCTTCTCCTGGATGCGGTACAGTGCACGTTCCAAGTTTAGCCAAAAGCTGATTTCTTGCAAGGCAGTTCCCGACGCAGGATCTCGATCGAGTTTGGTCACCTTTGAAGATAAGATGACATTGACTTGCAAGTCTCAAGTTGATCTCTCCCCTATACATTTGAAGGGTTTGGTTTGAAGCTTGGCGAGGTGGTTGGGTTAAATGCTCCCACAGTTGACAGTATACTTACTATTCTGCCCAGACTCTGGCCCTGCATCAACATCCCTAGAAACAGGAGGGGCTCCTACCATCATGTTAGTCACACCAGAACTTGGGGCAGCTTCCCACAGACATTAAAAGAGCAAACCACTGCCAAAGAGCAAATCATTTCACAGTGCTCTTACCTTTTGAATTTCTCGGATCCACCGATTAACTCCAGACTGTAATTGGTTAAGAAAAGTTGGGTCTTCAACCTTATCACCAAAATCTGTAACTTTGGGCTTTTCTCCACGCTCATAGCACTGCTTTGCAACGTTCGTGATAATGGGATGAATGGGCAAGCTGATCTCTGGGATCTCAATATTTTGCTGCAGGTGAAGGAGTCCCATCTCAAGTTCTGCAATCTTTTTTTCAACTGAAGGAGCCATCTTATCACCATCCCTACCAAGACATGAGGTATCTCAGAGCTGGACCATTATGTAAGGTCTGTTCAGTATTAAGGAGACACACTGCTGTAACGAGACAGCCCAGACTCAGTGAGAAAGCAGAGCTTACCTGTCTGCCTTGCCAGACTCTCTAATGTAGGACTTGAAAAAAGGAGCCACTGCATTGCTGATGAAAGAATGCAGTGTTTCATAGGGTGAGTCTTCACTGAGAGTGAGGACTCGGAGCTGGGAAGACACTGGCTTATCTGCATCAATCACAGGAGTTCGCTTGATGAATGCCAAGCTAAAAGGCAAAGGCAGAAGTAGAACAGTAAGTCCCACTCTTAGTAGTTCTAACAGCTGTAGTTTTTGTGTTGAAAACAAATTAAAACTTCATTTGAATGTTTAACTTAAAATTATATTAAGAACACACTGAGCTGGGTAGGTGTGGTGGCATACACCTTTAATCTCAGCACTCAGAAGGCAGAGGCAGGGGGTATCTCTTGTGAGTTTCAGGCCAGCCGGGAATACATAGTGAGACCTGTCTCAAACTAACCAACCAACCAGACTGAATGGTTGCTTTTCTAGCTGTGACCATCTTCCTTTCCCACTATGGGAGAATGACTGCATCCTGTAGCAGTCCCTTGTCCTCCACCCTGGAACCCACGTGGTGGAAGTAGAGGAAAGGCTCCTGTAACTGTGACCTACCCAATGGGAGAGTGCTTACAGTACCACAAAAGATGGGAAGCTGAAGGAAAAATTTATATACATACACACACACACATTGCAGTGCAGGTTAGGCAAATCACTGTGCTTCCCCAACCCATGTGTGGCAAATGCTAGCAACTCCTATCTGGGAGTTCTACTCACTGTCCACAAAACTCTTCTGCAACCTTTTTTTTTTGAGACAGAGTCTTTCCCTCCTATGCAGACCAGGCTGACCCCAAGCTTGATCCTCTCACTTCAGCCTTCTACATGCTGGGGTACAGTGTGTACCACTATACTTAGCAACTCCCCTGTAGTCTTGAAATTGCTTAAGAACTCTTGACTGCCGATGCAGAATAATGATAGTATTCATATATGGAAACTTGAAAGTTTCTACTGGAATTACAAGTTGATACAAACTTTCTGGAAGGTGGAAAATCTAGCAACATTCATTAAAACTTTAATGATGTCTTTCCTGTGAATTAGTAATACTACTTTGAAGGATTTATCCTAAAAAGAATCAGGCCTGTACACAAGAATGTTTAGAGATTATTATTAGACCAAAGAATAAAATCTAGTTGAAACCCCAAACTACTAGTAAGTACATGACAGCTGAAACATAAGACCGGCACTATGTGTGACTATTAAAATTGGAGTGTTTCAGAATTTAGACTGACTTAGAAATCTTGCCTATGTTCAGGATGTGTTCATGTGCAGTAGACCCGTGGCTCATTATCATAATAGCATACTCACACTACTTACCTATTGGACTTGACCCCGTAATGAATGTCTATGTTGATGTTATAGGAAATGAATTCTTTCTCCTCTTCTCCTTCATCACCAACATCCTCTACAAGTCATAATAATATTATCAAATTCACATTGGCATTTCTAATTTCTTATCTATCAAATCTTAAGAGACTGGTCCTCACCCACTCCCACCCCACCTCTCAAGTCCCAGGGTGCTGGCACTACCTGTTTTTCCTGACTCCTAAGTCAGGCATTTGTTTGCTGTGTGATCTTGGGGACAAGGAGGCTAACTTCTCTGTATCTTCCAGGCAATACTGAGTGCTTGGGTTGTTGGAAGGACTCACAAGAGGACACAAAGGCACGCCTGTGGGCAGTGCCAGGTGCCAGTAGTTTCTGCCAACTTCTCACTGTCTCAGCCCACTACACTCACCCTGTGTCTCAAACACACAAATAAATCTCTTTCTATCCTGAGTATTCAGCTCTTAATACACGACACGACAAGCATTTCCATGTCATACAGTCAGTCCTAGACTGGCAGGACTATTAGCCCTGTTGTCCAGGTACAGAGTGTAAGTAAGTGGTCCCCAAGATGCTCAGCTGGAAAGCACCGTGAGAATGCAGAGACCTACAAGTCCACACAAGCTTCTCACCAGGACATGGCAGGGCCAGGCCAAGGGAGAAACCCACCCTGGAAGACTGCTGACAAGAAATGCCCCCAGAGGCAGTCACCTGGCTTTTCCTTTGCCATGCTAAGCACTTGTCAGTCTTTGTGTGTTTCAGATAGAACCACCTTTTCCACCTACGCTAATAGAAGGCCCAGACCATGTGGCCCACAGAGCACACAGGTCCCACTCAAAGCTTATTGGAACTTGGCCCTACGACAGTCTCAGGAGGCATGTGAGTCAGACTTCCAAACTAAAAATCAAAATTATAGAAAGAATTTTTAAGAGGGATCTGGGTGTGGTGGCACAGGCCTTTAATCCTAGCACCTGGGAGGCAGGATACCTGTGAGTTTAAAGCCAGCCTGGTCTATATAGTGAGACTCTGTTTCAAAATAAAATAATAGCACTAAAAGATGAGCAAACTTCTCTATCAAGTTATAAATAACCTCTAAGGTATTTGAACATTCTAGCTGAATTATCTCCACAATGACTCACAGTGTGAAAGACCAGCATTAGCAAAATCTACAAACAATTGAGAGATTTAACAGGATTATTTATACATTTCCTCGTTTATATCACCCCCCTTCTTTTTTTTTTTTTTTTTTTTGGAGACAGTGTTTCACTGTATAACCCTGATAACCCTGGCGGCCTCTGCCTTCCAAGTGCTGAGATTAAAGGCATGAGCCACCACACCAGCCCTGCCTTCATTTTAAGCCATGAGGTAGGTGAAAAAGCAATAAACATAACAGAAGATGCAGAGGCTGAGTGGTGTGAACTTCAAACTCATAAGCAGAGAAGGGCATGGGACACTGAACTGGGTGGTCTATAAGGCTTCTTTTAGCAATCAATCCATGAAATTCAATAAAATACAGCGCCCGAGCAAACGCTATCTGCTTTGTTAGTTTAAGATGAGACAAAAGCAAAATCTTTTTTTTTTTTTTTTTTAACCAAGACAGGGTTTCTCTGTGTAGCCTTGGCTGTCCTAGAACTCACTCTGTAGACCAGAGACCTCACAGAGATCCACTTGCCTTTGCCTCCCTGTGTGCTAGGGTTAAAGGCGTGCTGCACCACCACCACCACCACCACCACCACCACCGCCGCTGCCGCCGCCGCCTGGCAGAAGCAAAATTCTAAGTCACGATGTTTGCACAAAATGGGTGGAGCTGAAAATCACCGTGGTAAGTGAATAAACTCAGGACTAGCGGACTCGAAGACCAAAGTCTTCTCTCTTATGTGGGCTTCGGATTTAAGTCAGGGGTGTGTGGGGGGGAGTAGAAAGAGGACCGTGAGAGGTGAGGAAGCAATCTTGGGGGGGGGGGGAGTAAAAAGGGTAATGAGATACATTTGAGATGGAAGCAGAAGTGGGGATTATTTGGAGAAAAGCAGGGGAGCAGTAAGAGGGGATCAGGTAGGATGGGGAGAGCAAAGGGGACCGGGTAAAATGACACCTATGTATGCAAATGCCGTACTGAAAACCATTTCCTTGTAAGCCATTTTTTAAAACAAAATCCATACTAGAAAGCATGATATGGAATGTATCTTATCCAGAAGACTTTTCTTCCAAACAACTATTTTTGATCTAATTTTGGGAAGGGGAGAAAGAAGTGGGTGGCAGAACATTCTAGTATGCCCGGCACTACCTCTTGTTTTTAAAAGTAATAACTGTCATTATGTGGGAGTTGGCATCTTCTGACTGTACCCTGAAGGCCTCAGGCACACTGAGAAGAGACGGCAGCGCCTGCTCAGATGCTGCATGCCACTTCTCTCTGACACGAGAGTCCCTGCGTGACTGGGTTGGCACTCAGCATCTCAGCTGAGGAGAGATGGTCTACTGTGTGGTGTGTGGATGTTGAAAAGCAACCCCCTGCAGGTGCAGAACGTCAGCATCTGTTGGCTGTATGGCTCCCATCAGAAGTCCTCAGTTGTCTAAGAATCTGGAGCATGACCACGAAGGGCTGTCACCCAGTGCTATGGAGGGCCTGTGCCCCTCCCTCCAGATTATAAAGCCATACTTTGGCAAGAGATCCAACATGTTCCTCTTGTACAGGGTCCTCCCACCACAGGCCTGCCCAAATGAATGCTAAGGGAAGTTTTTAATTTTTTTAACCTTTTAAAAACTATTTAAGGGCAGTGGTGGCGCACACCTTTAATCCCAGCACTCGGGAGGCAGAGGCAGGTGGATTTTTGTGAGTTCGAGGCCAGCCTGGTCTCCAAAGTGAGTTCCAGGAAAGGCGCAAAGCTACACAGAGAAACCCTGTCTAGAAAAACAAACAAACAAACAAACAAAAAAACTATTTAAGAAACCCTTTATAAATCAACTGATTTTGCAACCACTCAAATTGGCTACATTATAAGATAACCCTGCTGCCTGGAAGTAGCCACACCTATGCCTATAATCTCTGAAATGCAAGTAAGACAAAGCACATAAAGACACGCTGTCAAGGCAGGGGAATTATGAAATACTGTCTTGTCAGGCCTGAAGGCGCATGTCTTTAGTCCTAACACTCAGGAAACAGAGGCAGGCAGATCTCTGTGAGTTCAAGGCCAGCCTGGTCTATAGAGCAAGTTCCAGAACAGCCAGAGCTACACAGAGAAACTATGTCGTGAAAAACAAACACACAAACAAAAACAAGAAGAAGGAAGAAGAGAAGGAGAAAAGAAATACTGTTCCCTTCAGTTTTCTAAAATAATCCCATCATTTGGGAGGCAGAGGCAGGTGGGTCTCCGTGAGTTCGAGGCTAGCCTCATCTACAGAGC
>CABHPP010135033.1:12411-23438 GCA_902168425.1 Peromyscus attwateri
TCTCTCTCTCTCTCTCTCTCTCTCTCTCCTCTCTCTCTCTCTCCCTTTTTCTCTTTGCTTTACTTTATTTTTTTTTTAGAAATTAGTTTGGGAATTTCATACAACATGTTCTAAGCACATATTCACGTCTCCGCCAAGACTTCCCAGATCCACCCCCTTCCTTCCTCACCCAGCTTTGTGGCCTCTTTTCCCTCGTAAACTCAGCAAGGGCAATTGTGCTGCCCATACACTCTCAGATGTGTGGCCTTCCGCTGGGTGTGGTCAGCCTCCCAGGAGCCACACCCTGAAGGAAGACTGAGCCTCCACCAGCAACCATCAGTTGTGTGTGTCCTGCTTACAAGTAAGTGTTCTTACATGTATGTGGGTATGTGTGTGTGCAGGTGCACATGCATGAGTACATATGGGCATGTAGAACCCAGAGATTGACATCAAGTGTCTTCCTTAATTACTGTCTGCATTATTTACTGAGGCAGGCTGTCTTACAAACCCAGAGCTTACCTATTCTCAATAGTCAAGCTAGCCAGATTGCCCCCGGGATTCTCTGAGTCCACTTCCTGAGGACTGGGTTACAGGTGGCTGCCACAGGTGCCTCGTTTCTGTGTGGGATCTGGGGATCCGAACTGTGGTCCTCAGTCTTGCACAGCAAGTGTCTCATCCACCGAGTCATCTCCCCATTCCAGTATCAGGATATTTTAAATCTGTTGACGCTTGAATAACATTGAGGGTCACAAAAACAGTGAGATAACACATCCCCAGCAAAAAGCTAATTTCCCTAAAATACAAAAAGATCCTAAATATATATTTTATAAAATGGATATACTTTATAGCTAGGACTTATACATGTACATATCTATGCATGTATATAAACTATGGTGCTGGGGTTGGACCGAGGGCCTTGTCCTTAAAGAAATCAGGTGTGTGGGGGGTACAGCTCAGTGGCAGCACTTGCCTACTGCCCTGTATTTTTCAAAGCTTTAGATTTCTAGAGCTTCAGAACTGCCAAAAGAGATTTCTTTTTTTTTTTCTCGAGACCAACAATCCAACAGAAAAAAAAATAGATAAAGGAAAAGAGTAGACAGTTCTTGAAAATACAAATGACTTTTTTGTTCATGTGTTTGCTTTGTTTTGTTTTAGGACAGAAACTCTCTATGTAGCTCTGGCTAGCTTAGAACTTGCTGTGTAGACCAGGCTGGCCTCACCTTCGCAGAGATCCTCCTGCTTCTACTTCCCAAGTGCTGGGACTGCAGGTGTGCTGTGCCTGTAAAAGACGCAAAGTAAGGCCCGCAATTACTCTGAATGACCAACCAAACTGAAGGCATGCAAAATGATGGTTTTGAATCTCTCAAATTCACAAACATATGAATCTGATGACACCTCTTACTGGCCTGGCTCTCTGGAAGGAGATTGCTTGTGTGCTCTGGACGTAGCCCCAGCTGTGAATTCCTATGGGAAGATCTCCAGGCACAGAGTGAAAAGATGTGGGAAATAAATGCCTTTTGTACACGTGAAGCACAAGGGACCAGGGCTGTAGCTCAACTGGAAGAGTGCTTGCCCAGCACGCAGGAAGCCTGGGTTTGATCCTAGCACCGCATAAACCCAGCAGGGTGGCTCGTACCTGTAATACCAGCACACAGGAGGTCTGATTTAAAACACTTTTAGTGAAAGAAAAAGGTCTATTAAAAAAATGGAGCCAAGCAGTGGTGGCGCACGCCTTTAATCCCAGCACTCTGGAAGCAAAGGCAGGTGGATCTCTGTGAATTTGAGGTCAGCCTGGTCTACAAAGCAGATGCCAAGACAGCCAGGACTGTTACACAGAGAAATCCTGTCTTGAAAACCCACAACAAACAAACAAACAAATAGAGTCTGTCATCTAGGCTGCTGACACTGACTTCCATAGCATGGATACAGTTATCATCCTCAGATGAAGAATAAAAGATTTAGAGAAGATAACCACCTCCAAGGGACAATATCCTTGTTACTGCCCAGCCCACTGCCCCCTGAAATGTGCTGAAGAAACTGGTCTTCATAAAAAGCTAAAATAAAGGATAATCACTTCCTAACATGGAAAACTTTATTTCTGCCATGCCTTCTTTTAATTTGCTATGACCCAGACTCTCACTGGGAGTGTAAGTAGTGTTTATCAATGCCACATTCCACCTGTGCGTCGATTTTGTGACATTTTCTCCAAATGGATGTACTTTATATAACCTATATGTGTTTATAAAAATGGTCATATTATTATTAAAAATAATAGAGCAGTTGGAACTCTATCACCTAAGGGAGGAGTGGCTTCAGAACTTATGTGTGGAAGGAGCTTGAAGGAGATAAAGTATTGTCAACTTCCTGGCTCACGAGTCACTTAGGAGCTGAGCATCTGGGCACATCTGTGAGGGATTATCTAGATTAGGTTAATTGAGGGGAGGGGGAGACCCCTGCTAAACTCCAGTGTCCTGTTTCTGTTTCCATGGGCTAGGGTCTTGGACTGAATAAAAGAGAGTCAGCGTGCTGAGCACAGCATTTGCCTCTCTGTGTTTCGGAGCTGTTGATGCAGTGTGACCAGCCGCCACGCCTCGCTGTCTTCTTATACTCCTCCCTGCCGTGATGAACTGCAATCCCTGGAGCCGTGAGCCAGAATAAACCCCTGCTTCCTTAGGTGGCTTTTGCTGGGAATTTTGTTGCAGTAACAAGACAAGGAACTACTACAACTACTATTCATTAGTCTCTCAGTCTCACGACAAATACCAAAAAAAAAAATCAAAATTATCTTTATTGATGCACAGACATTGATGTTGATACCTACCCTGGTTGGGTTGTTTGTTTGTTTGTTTTAAACACAATTTAGAGTCATCTGGGAAGAGGGAATTTGAATTGAGAAAATGTCTCTATCAGTTGCCTGTAGGCAACTCTGTGTGTCATTTTCTCAATTAAGGATTAATGTGGGAGGGTCTAACACTTGAGGAAGATGGGCCTGGGTTGTAGGAAAGTAAGCTGAGTGAGCCAGAGAGAGGAAGCCAGTGAGCAGTGTTCCTCCATGGCCTCTGCTTCAGTTCCTGCCCCCAAGTTCCTGTCTTGAGCTCCTGCCCTGACTTCCCTGAATGGCTGACTATGAGCTATAAGATGAAATCAACTCTTTCTTCCCCAATTTGCTTTTGGTCAAGGGGTCATAGAAACAGAAAGCAAACTAGGGCATGTCTGAAGGGGACTGTATTTTCCAGAGGTGGTCCCACAGTGTACCCAATGCCATAAACTCTTCTTCAGTATTACATGTTTCTCCTCTCATTGAGAGAATCTATGTTCCCACATGACTGCAATGGCTGAATTGTGACACCCCCACACCCCTTCATATGGGGAAGTCCTAATACCCAGTGTCTCAGATTGCAACTTTATTTGAAGATAAGGTCTTCATTCAGTTATAACGAGTTATGAGACTAGGTCTTTATCAGGAAGGTGGGTGCTTTTTGTAAGAGGAGGGATGTGTATACAGCTAGATGTGTGCCTACTCAGAGAGATGTCCCTGTGAGACACAGTGAGAAGATGGCCCTAGGAGACACAACCCTGCTGAGACCTTGGTCTCAGACTTCCACCCTCCAGAGCTGTAAAAGAAAACATGCTGTGAACTACTCAGGCTAGCATTTTGTTATGTAGCCCCAACCGTCTCACTTCGGGTTGCCATAACAAAAGACTCCAGATGGAATGGCTTACATGTTGACATTTATTTCTCATCTTTCTGGAGGCTGGGGAAACCAAAATCAGCAGGTTATCCAGGACTGTGTTCTCGTGAGAGCCCTCATTCTGGTCCGCAAAGATTGTCTCCTGACTGCGGATGGTGTAAGAATGGATGGGGGGGGGGGGGGGGGTGGAAGAGAGAGAGCGGATGCAGAAAGCTCACGGAGAAAGAAGAGCACAGAGTAGAGAATATAGAGGGCGAAGAAAAGAGGAGGCGATAACTCAGAAAGGAAAGAGCACGGAGTGGAGAGAGAGAGAGGAGACAGATAGGAGAAGAGAGAATGCAGAGGGAAGAGAGGGAGAAGAATGGAGAGGGAGGGAGGGAGGGAGGGAGGGAGGGAGGGAGAGAAAGAGGAGAGAGAGAATAGCTATTTTAAGTGGGCACTAATCACACTACAGGAACTTCATCCTTAACTGAACCTAATTATGCCCCCAGTACCCACTTCCAAATACCATCACTTGAGGAAGCAGGTAGTTTGAAGGCCACATGTAGCTCAGCTTTCTATGGCCCCGCGTTGGAAGGCCAAAATGTTGTGGGTTTTTTGGTTTGTTTGTTTGTTTGTTTGTTTTGCTCTTTTCTCTTGGGGGGGGGCACCACCCAGCTCACAAATAAATACATGGAGATGTTGTACCCAGAGTCCCCCAAAGACCATCAAGAGACTGAATCCAGTGCCAAAGCCAAGAGTCTCTGCATTGTTACGAGTTAACTCGGGGCTCTCAGTCTGTCTGGCGCAGCAGCAGAACAGGAGAGACCCCGAGCAGCATTGGGGCAGGGTTTTCAAAGCAAGCGGGGGCTTGGGATCTACAGACTCAGGATTGGTTTATGTGAGTGGCAGTCATGTTAGTAACTTTTAATTGGCTAAAGTTAGTTGGGGGTTACAGTTTTCCATTTTGGGGCAGGCCTGAACAAGTCCTAGACTTTGTCCTTGAGCTGCCATGGAGGCTGGCTGGCCTAGCACATACTGACTGTGGGGGCTGACTCAGTGGCCCAGGCTCTGTCCATTAGCTGCCATGGAGGCTGGTTGGCCTCACACGTTCACATAGAACCATGCACGTAGCTCTAAGTTGATGAGGGGTCCCAGACAGTAAACAATTAACTGAACCTTTGAATGGTCAGAGTATGTGGTGTATGTGCAGAAAAGGAGCTACTGCAAGGACTTGTCTTTTGTTCATGGCCCTCCTAGAAACTGCTTGCTCAAGTCTCAGGAAACTGAAATTGAGGTCTGATCTCTGAGAGAAGACTGAGCAGCCTGTTATAGTGTCTGCTTGGTCTTTTCAGAGGCTTATTACTACTTATAAATGCCTGGCCTTAGCTTGGCTTGTTTCTTGCCAACTTTTCTTAAATTATCCCATCTACCTTTTGCCTCTGGGCTTATTCCTTTTCTTACTTCTACATATCTTACTTTTACTACGTGGCTGGCTATGTGGCTGTGTGGCTGTGTGGCTGCCCCCTTCTTTTCTTGCTCATTCTTCTCTCTTCTCTTCCTCCCAGAATTCTCCTTCTATTTATGTGGTGATATTTTATTTGTGCTCTAACAAATAAAGCTTGCCTAGGGATCAGAGGACAAAGCCAGCCACTGTATTAAACATAGAGGTCAGGTAGTGGTAGCTTTAATCCTAGCATTCGTGAGGGAGAGATTCATCTGAATCTCTATGAGTTCAAGGCCACACTGGGAACAGAGCGAGGCATGGTGGCACACACCTTTAATCCCCAGCACTAGTTAATCATAGAGGTCTGGAGGTCTGTATAGACAGACAGGAAGTGAGAGAGCTGGATGGAAAGAGGAAGTGATGTAGCTGGGTGGAGAGAGAAAGTAAGATGGCAGGGCACAGAAAGGTATATAAGGCGTGAGTATCAGGAAGTAGCCTTCTTGGACTGAGGATTTCCTAGCAGTAAGAACTTGTGGCTGGCTTGTTCTATTCCTTTGATCTTTCAGCTTTCACCCCAATATCTGGATCCAGGTTTTTTATTAATAAGACCGTTTAGCAATTCATGTTACATATTTATTCTCTCTGCCTGCCAGCCCCACCTATCCTCTCTCCTGCCTTGCTATTGGCTGTTCAGCTCTTTATTAGACCATCATTTGTTTTAGACAGACACAGTAACACAGCTTCACAGAGTTAAACACATGCAACATAAAGGATGCAGCACATCCATTTTATTGAGACAGCATCTGTGTATCCCAGGCTGGCTTTGAACTCACTATGTAGCCCAGGCTGATCTTGAATTTACAACAATCCACCTCCTCCAGCCTCCTGAGTACTAGGATTTATAAGCAGGCATCAATGGCAGGAAGCTACCACATGCTTTTTCTATATTTAATAATAATAATACCTGTTCATTGACAAATACTATGTGCCAGGCACTGTTTTTAGCATACTTCATATGTAATCGAATCCTCACCACAACCAGGTCAAGGGTGGCCTGCCATTGCAAATGATGTCACTGAGTCTCAATGAGACTGGCTCATGATCTGAGGTGTGCAGGCAAGCTACAGGCCTAGAAGAGCCTCTAGAGTACTTGACAGTGGGCTGCTGACCAGTGCAGTGGGATGCTTACCCAGTGCAGTGATCCAATACAGCTCTTATTCTCTGTACCTCGGCCTGAGAGCCATCCTGCCTACCCACTGCATGGCAGCATCTTTCAGACAGTGGTTTTGGTGTCTTTGTTTTTTTTCCTCCAGGGCCTCCTCTCTTCTATCTATTTACCCAGAGCTTTTTATGATTCAAAGGAGTACTTACCTCTTCAAAAAGATATATACATTCCCATACCAACTGCCAAGATGTAATAACTGCCTAGATGTCCACCAGTGGACAAATGGGTGTCAGAATGTGCACGTGCATGTGTACCTTTTCCACCTTAGGAAAAGAGATCCCACGATATAAGACCACCTGGATGGACTGGAAGTAAACACGTCCTAAGTGGGGAAAGCTGTGCCCACATGATTTCATTTGTCCAGCGGTCAAGTTCATGGAAACTGTTAAGAGAATTATGGTTGGCAAGGGGTTTCATGGCAGAGCTGTTGTGCATGTGTGGTTTCCGTTATCCAGGTGAGTAAGTTCTAGTAATCTGTAGTTTGGCATGCTGCCTATTGATAATAATACTTCATTGTGCGCTTAAAATATGCTGTGAGTAGTAGGCAGGATGGCTCAGTGGATAAAGGCACTTGTCACGTAAGCCTGACATTGGAATTCAGTTCCCCAGCATCCGTGGCAAAAGGAGAGAGGAGATTCCACAAAGTCGTCCTTGGAATTCCATGCGCCTGCCATGGCTCGTGCACTTGCAGCCACTCAACAATAAATAAGGTTAAAGCATTCAAAAATCTGTTGTTCTACTTGGCTGTGATAAACACTGTGGCCAGAAGCAGCTTTGGGGAGAAGGGGGTTTATTTCATCTTATACGTTGCAGTGCATCTTCCAAAGCAGCCACGGCAGGAACCTGCCGGCAAACCATGCAGCAGACCACAGAGGAACACTACACACTGACCTGATCCTATGGTTTGTGCAACACGCATTTTTACACAGCCTACGATCACTTGCCTGGGTGGCGGTGGGGTGGGGTGGGGTGGGAATCGCCCACAGTGGTCTGGGCCTTCTCACTTCCATCCCGCAGCTACGCCTACAGATCCACATATGGGAAGCCATTCCTCACGTGACGTTCCACTGGCCAGGTGACTAGTTTGTGTCAAGTTGTCAAAAAGTAACCATCACATATGTTAAGAGCACAGATCTCGTGTTATGGTCTTGCCACAGCAAAACTTACAAATAGCGAAAAACTCAAATCCTGTTCCCATGCAGGTTTCCCTGGCTTCTGCTGCTCTCATGGTGTGCGGTGACTGCTGTGTTTACTGGTGGTATAAGTCGTTTCTGCCACCCCCATTAACCACCATCTCTAGTTCTGACCCTCCTCCTGTAAGCAGAGCATGTCCTGGGGGTCGTCTGAATCACAAAGTAGCTGAGGGCTGGATCTAGTTGGTTTTGTTGATGTTGTTGGTTTTGTTTTGTTTTTCTTTTGACAGTGACTAAGTCTAGCAAGTGCTGGGTTCATGGCAGAAACAGCTGTAGAACTGGGTGCTGGGACGACAGTTCAAAGGTAAGAGTGTTTCCTGTGCAAGCATAAAGGACCTGAGTTAGAATTCCAAGCATCCATATAAAAAGTGGGGTGTGTTGCCCGGCGGTGGTGGCGCACGCCTTTAATCCCAGCACTCGGGAGGCAGAGGCAGGCGGATCTCTGTGAGTTCGAGGCCAGCCTGGTCTCCCAAGCGAGTTCCAGGAAAGGCGCAAAGCTACACAGAGAAATCCTGTCTCGAAAAACGAAAAAAAAAAAAAAAAAGTGGGGTGTGGTCTCATGCATGTCTGCAACCTCAGTGCTGTGAGGGGAAAGGGATAGATCTGGGGCTTGCTGGCTGTCAGCCATGCTCTAGTCTCAGCGAGAGATCCTGTCTCAAGAGTCTAAGGTAGAGAGCAATAAGCAGGACACTGATGCCCTCCTATGGTCCCTGCACAGGCATACACGGGGCACATCCACCTATGCACTCATATTGCACATACATAGGACACACGTCTGAATAAACCATATATGCAGCACACAGACACACATTAAAAATGTAGAACTGAATCTGAAACTGTCTACCTTGGGAGATTGGTTAGGCTTTGTTCTTTTTCTGGGAAAAAGCTCTGTCGAAAGGAAAAGGTCCCGTGTGAAAACCTACATGGAATTAGCCCATCTTTTACATTTTTGAGCTTGCTGCAGGGTCAGCCCTGCGTGCATTGTTGCCATAATCCTGCATGTGACCAAATGTCCTTGATTTGACCTTGTGGGAATATGTAAACCATGAGACTTGAGAAGGGATGTCTGTGGGAGGAAGGATCATGTGATGTGGAGCAAACTCTATTTGCAATTCCCTGACTCGGAGTGATTTCTGGGAAGTGGCAGGAGGTGACTCCACAAAGCGCCTCCGGCCACTACAAAGACAGAGACTTTTTAGGTGGCCAGGAAGTGGGAAGCAAGGACTCTGCCTTCAGGTTCTGATCAACACGGGTATTTCCTGTGCTACATTTTTTAGCATGGAGCTGCTTCAGGAGAAGACAAGCTAAGGGAATATCGATTTGCCCCCTTGGGCTGGAACACCAAATTCATATTTGGCTGTAAATAAAAGCTGATTTTTAAAAATGTATTAAGGAGCTGGCTGTGGTAGCTCAGGCCTATTACACCAGCATCTGGGAGACTGGGGAGGAAGAGTTTGGGTTAACCTGGGCTTCATAGTGAGTTCTAAGCTAGCCTGGACTTCAGAGTGAGACCATGTCTCAGAAAACAAACCATAATAAATTGAATCAAATACATTTAGAAAAGCTGAGGGGGGGGTGGAATTGATGTAAATACAGCATAAAACTCAGACACACACACACACACACACACACACACACACACACACACACACACACACACAAAACCAAAAACCCAGAACCCTGTAAATAAAAGCAAGAAAAAAGGAAGGAAGAGAGATTTAGAGATAGAGATGGATAGATAGATAGATAGAGGGATAGACGGATAGACAGATGGGCAGATGGATTGATAGACAGACTGACAGATAATAGCTAGCTAGGTAGATAGATAGACAGAAGTAAAGAGTGATGGCTTATGCCTGTAATCCTAGCATTGGGAAGCTGAGGCAGGAGGATTGCCTTCAGTTTGAGGTCAGCCCAGGCTGAATGGTTTGTGCCAAACCAGCAAAGGCTTTATAGCAAAAAATCTGTGTATAAAATCAAACCAAACTGAAATTAAATAATAATAATAATAAACCACATTGGTGAGTAGCTATACAGAATATCACAACTATTACTCTCATAACAAGGAAGATCTCATCCCCCCTCAATTTCTTATTGGCAAACATACATAATGCATGCTGGTGCTTATCCAAAGAAATGTATGGTTTTTTTTTTTTTGTTTTTTAAAAATTAAAAAGGAACAAGAAATCGAAAGGGATTGGGTATGAGGTCCAATTCTCCTGGGATAGTCCTTAGGTTTTGGGAAAAGTCTGGCCTTGCTGACAGAGGAGGTTGCCCCTCATGTTTAGGCTGGACCTCAGGGTTGCTGTGAGTGTGTGTGGCTGTAACTCAAAAGAGGAGGGGGGTCTTCCGGGCGGGGGTCAGGGTTGGAACGAGAGATATTTGGGGCACCCACAGCTGTAGGAAGTGCATGCTCTCTCTTAATTTTGTTTACTTAGTAGAAAAAGAAACCCACATGTCTCTTTGAAGCCCCGTGGGACTGTTTGCTCTGAGATTCCACAGAGAAAGCCCAAGACTGTTGCCCGAATGTCGTCTCCCCATTTACTGTCCTTGGATTTAATGCTTGCCTCACACTCGGAATAAATATTCATTCATTCTCGTGCCAAGAAACACAGAATCCTATTGTTTCCCTGCCCAAATTGTTTCAAGACCATCTTTTTCTTTCTTTTTCCTTTGCCCTGAGGCTGTCAAGCCCAGATAAGCATCTTGACTGGCCCCAGGATCTGTTCCCCACAGGGACAGTATCTGTTCCTTGCCAGAGTGCCCCAGACAGAACAGCCCATTGCTCTGAGCAGAGCTGCTGCCCTCAGTTTAGAAACCTCACCCCTTTCACAGAGGCTCTTATTCAACTTTTTGGGCTGCCACGCCAGATTTACTGTAATTCCCCATCCTGGGGACAGTTGTGTCATTTTAATAGGCAGGGGGACAGTGGGCCTTCGCTCAGTGGCAGCCAGCCGGGTCCACAGAGGGAGAGGAGTGAAGCCGTCCCACATGCTAGGACATGTTTCATCCCAGAACATTCCCTGCTTAAGCCTCAGAAGAAAGGCTGACTTAATTAAGTTAAACTCAGAAGTGTGAAATAATAATAGGCAGAAGGGATTCCAAGTAAGTTTTATCTCTTTGGAGTAAAATCACACCCGAGACTACAGCCTAAAAAAAAAAAATTCCTTTTGTATTCCTTAGAGAGTGTTCTCATTTACTTAGAGGATTGGTTTCTAACCCTGAAAATGGCCATGTTGGCTCTTCCACATCCTTCCTCCCCCACCTCCCTGACTCCCCAGGGGAACCCAGGGCCACAGACCCACTGCTCTCCAGCCCACAAGCTTGCCGCCCCATACCCCTTTCCCCCAGTTTCTGACAGGGGCAGCCTCTCTCCTCTCGACGACTCCTCCGGGAATGGCCTCCAAGTTGTTTAGGCTCTGTCCTCCCCTTAGTCTACGGGCTTCGGACTTCGTTCCTCTTATTTAAACAAAAGAAAAGAAAAGAAAAGAAAAGAAAAGAAAAGAAAAGAA
>CABHPP010135034.1:0-40346 GCA_902168425.1 Peromyscus attwateri
TGTATGTATGTATGTATGTGTCTATGGATTGTATGTGGTGGGCAGACGACAAGTTTTGGGATCAGTTCTCTCCTTCTACCGTAGGGACCCAGGCTTGGAACTCAGGTCATCAGCTTTGTTGGCAAGGACTTGCTGAGCCGAAACCCCAGCTCAAGCCTTGTCACTTTTGAAATACCTTCTTGTGATTTCTGTCCCTTCTCTGTCTCACTGGCTTAGTTATTTTAGAGCCTTTCAGGTTGATCTGTTGTCACAGTCTCCCGCTTGTTGCTTTCGTGGGTTCTATCATGGTGTTTTGTTTTTGGTGGCAGTGTGGCCTTCGGCAGGATTCCTATATAGGGTCTTAAAGGCAAACATCAGTCTAGACTTGCTGTGTGAGTCTTTCAGATTTCATGGGTACTTGGCCATTTTTAAGTTATTCCTGGTTCCATACAGGGACATCCTTGGAACTCCTCCACTTTTAAGGATTTCTGCCTCTTTCTGTATTTTGTCTTCTGGCCTCTGGGTGCATGCTAGGATCTTGGCACGAGTTTCCTAGATGAGGGTCCGTTCCCTGATGGCTGCTCTCCCAGGGCCCTGTCACCATTATTCTCGGGATGGGCTGCATGTTGGAAGTATCTGGGGGCTGTAATGTCCTGTCACCTGGGGAGATCACAGGTTAATTATTTTTAAAATTTCTAGATTATTCTAAATGTGCAGCCTAGGTTGCAAATTGCTGCATGTCCCAGTCCTACGTGTGTCTTGGTTTCTGATTTTATTGGTTATTAATTGTGTACATTTCCTGTTTGCTCCATTTATTTATTTATTTATTTATTTATTTGGCTCAAGTGGTACCTATATACTTATACCACTTCAGGCGATCATTCTGACTACCTTTTAACCATTTTATCCATCGTGCATAGATGGGAGCTATCCAGAAACCTACCTGGGTTATTGAATGCTTCTTGTGATTTTTAATTTCTCTGCAAAAGATGCGTCCTTTCCTGGTGCCCTCCCCTTTGCCACCCCGTTTCTTTCAGCATGGGTGCTTATCAAATATCTTTAATTAAAATGAATTTATACTTTGGGGCTGGATTTGAGTTAATGGCATTCTGTGCTTCTCCTTTGTGTTAAACATTTGAACAGATTCTGTCGCTGGAGACTAGATTCCAAAGCCAGCTGTATCCGAGGTGTGGGAAGCTTATACACAGTGAGACTTTAAATGCTGCATAAGAAGTTATGGGACATTGACTTGGGGATGTGTAGACGGATTTCTAAACAGTCTTATTAAATAAGAAACACAGAGCCAAATACAGAGGTAGAGACCAGAGCAGTAGCCACCAACTAACCTTAGTTTACTACCTCATCATAGCTTCCCAAGAGAGCTTCTTCCTGTCTAACCTGAGCCTTTTGCCTTCCTGTTCTGCCTTCTCATTGGCTCTAAGCCCAGCCACCTCACTTCCTCGTCACTGCCTGTCTATACAGACCTCCAGGTCTCTATGGTTGGTACTGGGAATAAAGGCATGTGTCATCACGCTTGGCTGTGTCCTTGAACACACAGAGACTCTGTCTGCCATGTGATTGGATTAAGGGCATACGCTACCACCACCTGACTTCTGTTTATGGCTCGCTATGACCTCTAATCTCCAGGCAAACTTTGTTTGTTAACATACAAATAAAATATCACATTTCAGCACAAATAAAATATCACCACAGGGGTGGGTAAAATAAGCCATTACAAAATAAAGGTGAAAAGGAGTTATGGATGGGGGTAGTTTTTCTAGTTAATTTAAGAAAACATTAGATGAGTAAGTTAATCTGTTTGCCTGCAGTAAACACTCTACTGTGGTGATGTGAATTAGTGCACCATAGTATATATTTAAATATATACAGTAGGGCTGCTGAAATGGCTTAGGGGGGCTTGTTGGAAGCCTAGTGACCTGAGTTTGATCCCTAGAAGCCACATGGTGGGAGAAGAGAACCAGCCTCACAAAGTTGTCCTGTGACCTTCATAGTTGTGCCATCAGAGGTCACGCTAATAATAAAATAAATGTAATGATACATGATAAAAACAAGGGAAACTTTTTATGCAAATGTGGCTTCTGAAGCAAATAGAAGGCAGTTTTCAAAGGGGTTCATTTTTAATTATAAAATAAAAAACCCTGTTTTCAGACGCTGTCTTCCAAAATCGAATCAGGGCACCATTAGCAAAACATTTCACTTGATTTGATTAGTTTGAGGCAATTGACATTACTCGCTTAAGTGACTTTTTATAGGGGCTAGAGTTGGAAAGGAATGATCTGTGTACAGTTACATTTTCAAAATAAGCTTCTAAAACTCAAGCCCCGAGTCTGGACTATGCTGGGCGACATCTGTGTCTGCCTGTCGCCACAGACATTTGCATCCATATATATGAACATCTGTAAGTGATTGGCTTCCCATTGCCAATACATAGACTGGGGTTCAAGCCTAAACAAGACCTGAGAGATGGAGCAATTATCTGGAAACTCAAGCCCCAAATGTAAGACTCTCCCATATGATATCTTCAGCGTTCTGGATATTTCAGTTACAAGGATGTTTTGATGAAAATCATCTGGATAATTGCGTGAGTTTTCCACTTCATTCTGTGTATAAACACAGCTGTCCTGTGACTGACAACTTTAAGAAATTCTCTTTTGAAAATAACCATTTTTCAAGACCATGTGTGTATGTGTATGTGTGTGTGTGGGGAGGTGGGGGCATGTTTCTGTGGGAGTCTTCACTCATGTGTGATATGCCCAGGCACAAGCATGTGTGTGTGCTGTAAAGGCCAGAGCTTAGCATCAAGTTTTGTCCTTAATTTTTGTGGTAGGATCTCAGTGAATCTGGAGCTTGCTGCTTTGATTAGCCTGGCTGGCCAATGAGCTCTAGAGATCTGCATGTCCATTTCCCCAGGGCTGGCAGTGTACATGCAAACTGCTGTGCTTGACTTGTAAGTCAGTGTGCTGGGAATTGAACTCGGGTCCTCACGCTTGTTCAGCTTGTGCTTTGCTGACTGAGCTCCCTCCCTGGTCCCTGGATTACTAACTCTTGCTTGGGAATTGTGTGCCTTAGCTCATGTTTTGGATCCTTGGCTCTTCTGTGCTGTCTTCCAGTAAGAATGGCTGGTTAGCAAGATGCCCCTTGGGTTCTTAGTGTTGCAGTGTCTTCTGTCTGGACCTCATGATGTTTCTATAGACTCCAGTCAGTGATACCTAAACCTACCCTTAACAACAGCAACAGTCCACACCTGTGCTTTATAACCACTGAAAGCATGGCAAATAGTTCCATGTGTAGAGACACATCCAATTTGACTTTCCCATCAATTCCAGATGGTACCTGTTTCTGATGAACCTCTATTCAGTGCCAAAGTGGAACCTCAGCCAACGAATTCTAATTCCATTCCCAAACTCATCTGCGTCATGTGGTGTCGAGTATTAATACCCATTGAGCTGCCGCTTGGATCAGCTGAAGATGCAGATGTGGCCCAGAGAGTCCGGCAGGGGCCCTCAGCTGGAGGCTTGCAAGGGCCTGTTTTCCCATCACAATGAAACACTGAAATTACATGGCTGAGATTTGTTTTGACAGATTTTGGTTCTCCAGGGTCCCTCTATTTCCCTGGTCTCTTCCAGGCAATTCGAAATGCTTGCAAGATAGTTGGATGATGCCTAGGGACCATGACCTTCTTGGTGACAGGTTCTTGGAAAGGTGTGTATTGGTTTTCTTACCCCTGTTGTTGGTTTTACAAGTGCTTTGGATTCTTCTGGCAAAGCCCATGGATACTCCAATACATGAGAGTATTGTTTTGCAAAGCCAAACACTAGAAATCTCCTGAATTCTGAAATTTTAAAGCATCCATTGTGTGAAAATAGGTGTACCTTAAACAAGGTCTTGTTTGTGAGAACAGAAGGCCATTTCATCAGTCTCTTTGAAGACTCAGCACATGACTGAGGGTAGGTTTGGCTTGGTCCTAGATCCTAGCTCTACCTAATCTTTGCTGGGTCACTAGAACCTCCCCAAACCTCAAGTTCACTATTGGTTAACTGAGACATCTTCGCGATGCCTCCTCATGGGTCCATCCCTGACACAGTGAGCCCCAGCTCCCTTTTGATGTGCTTTTGCTTGCTTTCTTCAGTCTGCAGATATTTGATGAGTGTCTGCTGTGTGCCAAGCACCGAGACTGTATCTCCCCCAGTTCAGAGTAATGTATGAAGATGTACAGAGTGGGTAGGAGAGCAGACACAGGGAGAATCAGTAGACACACCCCTTTCTCGTGACTTCCCACACACTGAAGGGCTTTTGTGCTCTGCCCCCACGTTGCATGAGATGGCCTGAAAGGACAAGTGGTCTAAAGGATTCATTTGGTGTGTCGTGTGAGTGTGGGCACACATACGTGTGTGTCACTGGTGCGCTTGCCTGTGTGTATGTGTGCGATGAGGCCAACTTCTGGTATCTTCCTCTGTTATTTTCCATTTCATTTTTTGAAACGATCTCTCACAGAACCTGGAGCTTGCATTTTGTCTATGCTAGCTGGAGAACCCCCAGAATCTACCTGTCTCTGCCCTAAGGGACGAGGTTACAGGTACATGCCACCACAGCTGGTTTCTATGTGGTAGAGGCACTTTACCCACTGACCGAGGCATCCCTCCAGCCCTTTTTTGCTCTTTACATTCCTTGACTTGGGAAAACTGGTGGGATTCGAAGCCTTGATGGAAATCATCACAAGAAAAATGTCTCTTTGTGGATGCGCTTTTGTGATGGTGTTTGAGAAGGGAAATACTTGATGCTGCCAAGGCTTCTGCCTTCATTTTCACCTTGTGTCAAGAGTGCTGGGCACTCAGAGCTGCAGGAAGAGTAAGAGGAGCCACGGAATGTGATGTAGGCATGGGAGCAGTGGGGGCAGCTCGGCCACCACAACGGGAGTAAGAGGCAAGCACATTAGGTCAGTGTGGGGACAAACAGTGAGGACCTTGTTCAGAACACTTAGCATACCAGCTGCTTCCTTAAACTCCAAAGTCACTTAGATTTTCTTGGTGGCCTGATGGGCCAGAACGGACCACGAGCGGGCAGAGCCTTCCCATGTTTTATATGATACCACAGGGAAATAGCACAGACGCCTGCTTGTTGACATCTTTTTTCCCCACACTATGAAGTGCTACGGTTTCTTGGATCAAGCTAAACTCTGCAGACCACGTAGTGACCTTAGGATCCGGAGACCCTCACCTGCTGCATTGAGGAGCCATTGAACAGGGTTCTATTGTGCAACACATTCAAAATTGCTTTCATAGTTTTGCTCAGAGTGAACTCTTCAAATGGTTTGGTAAACCCTGGGAGACTTGGCTATCGGCTTAAGGCTTCTGTTGTTATTGCTACACTTAAAAATGAATCTGAAGTATAAATTATCTTTTAATGAAGAGCAGCAACCTCCTTTTGTCAGAGATGATACTTGTCTATCACAAGATAAATAATCACTTTAATTATTATGGTGGCATGGGAAACTACATTTTGCAAAGAATTTCATTCTAAATGTATGACAGGCTAAATTAGCATTTAGAAACTCTTGAAAGGAATTCATTGTTACATTACGTTTTTATCTTCTGTCTTATCAGGCTGGCTTTCTTTAATTGAATGTTATTATTTTGGACCTCATAATATTTGCTCTGGGTAAAATAACAATAACTCATTAGCTCTACTGCCTCTGCATGAGATCAATAACAAAATTCCCATTATTTATTTTCCCCAAAGACCTTTAGACAGGGCACTACCAGCATGGTTGAAGGGAAAGGGGTTTTATAATGATTTACTTTAAGAAGATTTTCACCTCTGATATATATCCAGCAAAACCCCACTGGAATCGAATTGTAATAATTATAAAATAAAAACGTTGAGAAATGGTTCTGCCGTGATCTGCATTTTGATTCTCTGACACTCGAGTAAACAAAGCTTTACATCGTCCAGAACAAAATTTGTCAACATGTATGGTAGGAGGGGCCATGAACATTAATATTTTTAATGTAAACCCACAACTGCAGATGGACATGCTTGTTCTCCCTCCCTCCCTCTCTCTTTCCCTCCCTTCCTCCCTCCCTCCTTCAGGTCATCTCTGTAAATGAATTTTCCTTTCTGCTTCTGAGATAGCTGAGCATGGTGATGATATGTTCCCTTTTAGGTTTCTACTGTAGGGGCTGGGAAATGGCTCAGCAGCTAATTGTGCTTGCTGTTCAGGTATGAAGACCTTAGTTCAAATCCCCGGCATCCACATAGAAACCCAGGCATGGCCATACACCTTAGCCTCACCGCTGGAAGCTGGCAGGGATAATAAGAGGCTAGCTGGGTCTAATGGCTGCCAGCCCAGCTCCAGGTTCAGAGAGAAATCTGGCCTTAAGGGGATAAAGAGGAGAGACATTGGCATTCTTTGGTCTCAGCCCACACATGTGCACATATAACCACTGACGTATATACCCCCCACCACACATGTGCACATATACCACCGATGTATATCCCCCCCCACACACACACGCGGGTATACAGGTAAACTACTGACATTATATGCATAAATGCATACACAAGTTACATAAAATGAAGTAATGAAATTTCCGTTCTATATATTTTAGTCTGAGCCCAGTGGAGGGAACAGAAAAACAAACACAGAAGCTTTGGGGTCTCGTTGAGGGAGAATTGCAAATGCTGGTTTTTCAGCTAGTAAGTGCTAACATTCAGCATGAGTAAAAAGTATAGATTTTTTTTTTATTAAATCTCAGCCTTTAAAGAAGTGGCCATTTGTTTTATATGTCAATAGTTGAAACGCAAATGTGGAGAAAGAGATTCAAATATTCTGCCTCAGAAAAAAATCTGTAATGTCCCATAGATTTTTAGATTAAATGGACCAGATTAGAATAATTGCAGAGGACATTATTCCTTCATTGAGCAGATTACAACCAATTAAGTCGTAATTCTGAGCCCTTGTTAAATAAATATCCCTTATGATCAATCATGGCAGAGGGGGACAGGTGTTAGGCCCTTTCATCCATTCCTCTCTCTGTACCTAAAATGGTTCCATCCACAGAGAGACGTCTGTAAAGTCCACAGAGAATGTGAGTCACTTTTTAGCTTGGCACTTGGGAAGGCAGGCATGCCGTGGCCTGAAGACTGGAGACAGATGGAGGAGTTTGTTGTGTTCTTCTGACACTTACAAGATGGAGTAAATCTTTCTGATCCCTCGCGAGGTCACAAGGAGGTTACCTTGCTGGCGCCTTCCCTAGGGCCCCTCCACATTGAAAGACGAGGCTTTCCTGTTGTCAGATACAGCCCTGTTCCAGCAGCTGCTCCCAGAAGAGCTGGTGAAGGAGTTGCTGGGTTTGCCTGCACTTCATGTTGTATATAATTCCGGTGTTAAATTTATCGGAATACTGAGGCTAATGTAAAACACGGCGTAGAAACAGGGCTCTGGTGTCAGTTTTCTGGCACGTTTGGAAGGAATTGAAGGTTCTCAGTATGTCTGCTTCGGGGGAACCAGTGTTGTGAGCCCTGGGGTAGTGGAGAGTTGAAAGCTGGCCCTCTGATCTGCAGGTCTCTCAGATGTGGCCCTGTGACATCTGGGAGGTAGCACAGGTGTTGTGTTCCCGAAGGAGCCTCTCTCCCTACTTCCCTCCTGACCTTGTCAGAGCTGTGGGGCCCTGGGCCAGCACATTCAGAGTCTGCATCCATTCTGGGATTTCCTTCGGCCAGGGCTTGCTGGAGTAAATGATTCTCGAGGATGGGGCGGGCTTGGTCAGATGTTGACTGGCATCAGTGTCTCTGTCCTGCTGCTTTGATAGAACATCCAGGATGGAGATCCCTCAAGAGGAACAGAAAGGAGTGATTATAGCAGAAAAAGACGGAGGAAAGGGAAGAGCCCGTCTTCCTGCCTTACTTATTTTGACCTCTTTGTCTCACCACTGCTCTGTTGGTTTGTTAATCAGAGTATTTACTGAATACCTTGTGCCAGATAGTAAATATGGTAGATTGCTTAAGAGCTCAGGCTGGAACCAGATCAACTTCAGCTCTAGTCCTTCTCCAGCCACAGTCAGACATAGGACTTCTGACCTCAGGGGAGTCATGTGACCTCCCTAAGCCTTGGTTTCCTGGCCTTAAAATCTGGTAGAAAGGTTCATATATCCATTCATAGACTGTAGTTAAATATTTTATGGCCCAGCCGCAGAGTGGAATACTATACAGCTTTAAAATGTATGTTATCCCTCTATGTAAAGATCTCTAGAATAACTAAGCATTTCCAAGGGCAAAGAAAGTTGGAATATGGAGGCAAGCTTAACATCAAAAAATTATATGGATGCTTAAGACATGAGGACCAACATTAATGACAGATTTGAAGGGGAACTTGCCGTACAGTGGGGCAGAGTGAGAGGGAAACATCCCATTATGTTTTTTATGTTCATATTTTTTATTCATATGTTGCCTTTTATATCATAAATATAATTGAGTTTTGTAAATCCCTTGGGATAAACTGACTCTTAACATTTAAGAGTCCTGAAAGCCTGAGTCTAGGTGCTCTGAGGCTCTCTTTAGTGAGATGGTTACTGTTGTAGTGTGGAAACCAAGTTGCTTATCTGAGGTTAAGAGTTTCCTGTTTAGTCAGAAGAAAGACATTAGGAAGATGTACCCAGCATGCCTGAGGAAGGCTGAAGGTGAGTTCGGAGCCAGGCAGGGTTGTGCTTTAGTTTGGGGAGAGGGTCTAAGACAAGGGGGCTCACAGAGACACATTAGAACTTGTGTTTTCCTCAACTTTCTTGAATGTCAACTTCCCACCCTCCCGCAGGGGAATCATCGGCTGCCTGCTTTTAAAAATCATTTTTGCTGGGTCTACTTTGTCTCACATCACCTGTGTCCTGGAAGGCTGTGACTTTTCTTCCCAATGATTTCATACTGTCTTGGTCACCTTTATAAATACAAGGTGTATACATGCTTCTCCCTCTGTACGTGAGAAAGTATTAGCCGCTTTCACTGGGGCGGAATGGGAAACCATGCAAAGAGAGTGCCTGTTCCCCATTCTGTGGTTCCTGGCACATACCTTGACCCCAGAGAAGTAAGGAAGTGGCTACACTCATAAACTTGGTCCTTCAGAAGGGAATGGTAGCCCTTGCTGAGGGTGTTTGAGTGTTAGACTTGGTCGGCACTAGGGGGTGCCCACGCTCACAGCCAGCTGGTCATGAGCTCCTAACAAAAACAAGGGAAAGGCTATACTGACTCTCATTGCTGCCATCCTCGGACCCTCCTTGTGTCAGAGATGGGCTGTTTTTCAGCCTGCTCAAGCTGTCTTAACAGTACTGTAGACGAGGCTGCGTGGTTTCAAAGAAAGAAATGTGTCTCTGGGTTCTGAAGGCTGAGAAGGCCGAGGTTGAGGTGCTGGAAGAGCAAATGCTATTCTTCCACTCTTTAACTTGTAAGCAGCTGCCATTTTGTGGCATGCTCATGTGGCATCTTCTTTGTGTAGGATACAAGGGCACTAATCACATTGTGGGGGTGGAGGGCACCTTCATGACCTTAACCCAGCCTAACTGCTGCCTCCCAGCGAGAGGCTCAGCCTCTCAACGCCATCACATTGGAAGTCATGGCTTCATGGGTGACTCAGCATCACGGTTGAGTTCTTAGCGGGTGCGATGGATGGTTGTCACATTTGGGGCAAGGCCAGTTGCTGAGGCGAGTAATGCTGGGCATGCCCTTCTCCTGCAGTGTGAGGTTGCCACAAGCAGGTTCTTCCAGGTGCTGACAGTAGGTAGTGGTGCCGGTGTGTCTTGGATTTAGGGATCTCAGGGCTCTAGGTGCAGGATTTACAACTACGTATTTGGATAGTCAAATATTGTCAAGATCATTTGACTCGTGGTTACAGAAAGAGAGAATAAACACTATTAAGATTTATTTCTTTTGTAAAGAAACTGACAGGCCAGGAAAAGATAATTTAACAGCCTGGAGATCCTCGGGATGTTTGGAGGCAAGCTGTAGTGGCCATTGTAATGACATTTATTTTCTCTTTGATTGGCCTTGGCTGACCTGCTTTGGGACATCTTTCTGTCACTGTTTGCTTGCTGAGATCTGATGTTTAAGTATTGAATTTCCCAGCTTTCCATCCAGTTCGTGGTACAGGCTCTTACTCTACCCCTGGTTCTAGGTAGAAGTGCTTAGGCATATAGTTTTGTATGGATGTATAGTGGTTTGAATGAGAATGTCCCCCATGGCTTAGATATTTGAACATTAAGTCCCCAGTTAGTGGCACTGTTTGGGAAGGTTTAGGAGTGTTACTTTGCTGGAGGAAGTATACAACTGGGGGTAGGCTTTAGGTGCTTATAGTCTCACCCCCATCTAGTATGCTCTCATTGCTTTTTGCTTTGAAGGTGTGAGCTCTCAGCCTCCTGCCCCTGTTGTATCTGCTGTTTGGTGGCCTGCTTCCTTCTATGACGGACCTTAACTCTCCGGAATCATAAGCCCAATTAAATTCTTTATTTTGTAAGTTGCCCTGGTCATGGTGTTTTATTACAACAGCAGAAATTAACTAATACTGTGAGTAATATAATTTTTATTACATGATGCTTGCAGTAGCAGTGTATGAAGAGGCTGCATGCATTACCTAGGACTGCCAAGTATTCTGGGGATGTGATGGAGTTAGCAGGTGTTGTGCGAAACTTTTCCTGGGGAGACATAACACAAACGTCTATACCCTAGATAGGGATCCCACGACAGAACAAAGTAATGATACCACCCAAGTCCAACTCGGTGAGCCATGAGTTTTATTGGCGTTATTGGTGATGTGGGTGAGGGGTTACTTACAGGAGCAGAAATGACTCACAGACAGCTGCATCACCAAAGCTCACCCCAGCATGGGTGACTTCTCAGTAAGCTAGGAACCCAGATCACACTGCACACAGCCTTAAGGCAGCTCAGGAGGTTGGAGTGTGTCCTTTCCAGGGCCTCGGTTAATCCTCTCCAGGCAGCTCTGCTGGTGTCTGCTTCTTCCAGACAACTGGTCTTGTCTCAGAGAGGTCTTTGCAGCCTTCCTTGTTTATTCTAATCTGGTCAGTTTCAGGGACTTCCTGGAGCTATTTTGAGTTGTTTACCTTCCTGCTTAAGGAGCTCCCCTGAAGGATTGGATGTTTTCCTCTAGGAGGAAACTTACACAACGGCAGGTTTATGTCTACAAAGAGTATCATTGATTTGTATGTGGCTGCGCCTCGAGAGATGCATGTTTTACAGTTTAGGATAGCAGGTTCTGATTCCCATGCCCATTGGAGCCCATCTCTTCATTTTAGTGGGTCTCTGAGAAGCTGTCAGATAAGAGTAGGTTTGAGCTGAACCAGCTAGGAACTGAGTGGGTTCACACATTCGAGATCCCTGCTCTGGAGGAGACACAAAGGCAAGCTGGCTGTTAGCACTTTCCTGGAGAAGTGAGAAGTGCTCACGCTGGATTATCTGCATTCTGGCTCAGCACTGTGTTCAGCACAGTGGGAAGGAGTCTGCCTTCTCCCCAAAAGTAGGGACTTGAAATGCTCTTGTGCCCCAAAAGCCTAGAAAAGAGATGGAAGAGCCACATCCCCAGCCACATCGATGGGGAGCTGCTGTTCCTGGCTTCCATGGGAAGGAATGTCGATTATGGTAAATGGCAGATTCTTCCTCAAAACCACATTTGCTGTGGTCTGTGGAGAAAACACCCCCACCCCCATGCTTCTGTGTAATATTGGCCCTTTATACATAATTTATGTTGGGAAAAGTGGAAAAATCAAATGTTCTTGTTAAAAGAAACCAGGCAGTGGATTGAGATGGCTCTGGTTTGAGAGGAAGCTGTCTGAGCAGAACAGATGCCCGGGAAGAGGATGATGCTAGCAGATGGAGAACCAACTGGTGAGTGACAGCATGGGACGAGGTGGTGTGTGGCAACAGGTAATAAGGAGAGTAGACAGGCTTTGCCTCTGGGAAGCCCCTGGTCTAAAGGGGTGGGTGTCCTAGGAGAGGACAGTGGTCTGGCGGAACTTAAAGCAAGGGGCCCAGTGTCTGGATGGGACCTGGCCAAGTTGGTGCAGCATCTACCTCGAGTGTCTGCATGGAGGAACCATTAACTAGTTTGCTCTAGGCTGTTGGAAATTAGTCTTGGGGAATACCTTAGGCAGGGAATCCTTCTAACATGCTGACATGCCTCCACATTTGCTCAAAAAGTTCATTGACTCAATTAAATATAATCATGCTGGGTTGAGAAGATGGCCGGGTCGTTGGAAGTGCTTGCTACACTTATTGGAGCTTGAGAACCTGAGTTTAGATCTGTGAAAGTTGGGCACGACAGCCTGTATCAGTCATCCCAGCCCTGTGGTTGGGACAGGCACAGGTGGATCCCTTAACTCACCAGCCAGCCAGCCCAGCGGAATCCTGGGCTCCAGGTTCAGTGAGAGAGCTTTTGCAATTGGGAAAGACATCTAATGTTGCTGTCTGGCCCGCACACACGCATTCCTCCTCACGAGTACCTAAGAAACAGGTACCTATAACACACACACACACACACACACACACACACACACACACACACACACGTTTTGTAAATAATAGGGTAAATCTGATGTGGAGGTGGCTAGAATCTTGACTCATTAACTTAGAATAGCTTAATCTTTGGCCAGAACTGACGAATCTTACTTAATTAAATGTCAGAGAAACCTATAGCTTCCATGAAGGGTTCCCCAGCAGCACACCGGGCTTCCCGACAGTGAGCTCCAGGGTGCTCATGGGAGCTGGGGCTTCCCTGCTGCCAGTGCTGAAAGGGACCCTGAGAAGACCTGAGGCTTTGGAGCCCGGGGCTTGAAGGTCACCACAGAGTGCCCCCTCCCATTCCTTTTTAACACCTTTGGGGAAGGTTAATGATTGATAATGTGTTCCACTTCAGGAAACTCCAGAACAAGCTGTAAAAGTAATTTGCAGTTCTCCTTTTCTCCATATCTATGCTGAATGTGCTGTTTAATTACCCTGTAATAGCTTTTTGTTCTGGAGATTTTTTTTTTTAAACAAAAGTAGACAGTCCTTTATCACTATTGAACACCGGGATTTTCTTTTTCTTTCTTTCTTTCTTTCTTTTTTTTTTTTTTTAAAGGCTAAGAATCATTTAAGTATCACAAAAGGTTTGAAAAAATGGCGGGGAACTTCGTTTTACTTGGGTTATGAAATTTTCAGCACAATGCCTTGATATTTACAATAAATGAATTCGTTCAAAGGGGGTATATTTAGAGAGAAGTCAAGGCACTAAAATACTCATCTCTTTAAATCACTCAGCAGCCATTTAAGACAGGTTTCTGGAGGTCTGCCAGCCCTTCACTCCGTAGTGTATACTCACTGGGAGGGTGGAATAGCCGGCACTTTTTGCTCACATTATTTCTGGACAGTATGGCGTATGTTTAATTTTTAACCTGTTTATTTTAGTACGATCTGGAGTCTAGCCACCCTGGTTGGGATTGTTTGACCTTAAGGGGAGTCCTCCTCTTTCCCTGAAACCCTCACAGGCAGCAATGGTCAGGTTCTTTTGAGAGAGAAGAGAACAGATCATTCTGGAAGGACTGCAGTGGTCACTGGTCCCCTCCACTTGAGGCCACCAGTTTGATCTTAGTAATAACATCTCTCCATCCACTGTGGACAGGCTCACTTTGTGAGGAAAATTTCCTAGACCAATCCTTGTTTGCAGAGGAAGTGTAGTTGATTCACAACTCTGTAGAATTAGTTTTCAGTAAGCTTGTGTGCTGAGGCCCTGATTTAGATGTGGAAATGGGAAGAAATGCCTGTCACAGGGCATTAGCTTTTATACTGTAGTTAGAGTTTAAATTTATGGGTGTATTCCAACAGATTATTTTTCCTCACTAAGCAGGTAAGTTGGGGAAAGACTGTCAGATGTTTTCAGGTAAGAGGAGAAAGGGATGGAACTTGGGAAAGGAAAAGGGAAATACTTATCAAAAGCAGGAGAGTAAACACATTATCTAGTCAGTGTAGCAGTGAGAGCTCTGCCCTGCATTTATCACATTAAAAAGATGCTATCAATGATATAGTCTGAATCCACAAGGAGTCCAAGTCAGCAGAGAAAGACGTATCTCCATGCCTTAAATAACAGGAAGGCATAGTGGATTTATGACCTTGAAACAGGACATAGTCCAGGTGCCTGAGACTTGGCTAAGTATTCAACCATGTGATCATTTAAAGTGTGAAGACGAAGCTGAGTCTCATGGAGTTTGACTCAATTCATGTCAAGGAGCTAGTGAAAATTCTGGGACTGGAAATACAGGCTGCCAGTTAGACCTTGTTGACTCTTGAAGGAGTCAGGAGGGACCCATCCTTGGCTTGGTGGGTACCTTTCCCAAGGGTCCCTCCCTCTGCCCTTGTCTGAGCTCACACCTGTTTTAAGAATCAACTTTCAGATCAACTGTTAATGTTTTACTTTCCTGCCAGAAAGTTTTGCTTCTCATTCAATGAATTTTAAGTGTATATATGGGTATTTTTTAAAACAGAAAATAAAGTTCAAACAGTCCTGAACATCACCCTGAAGTGTGATGAGACAGTCTGTATTTCTTTTCTCCTTTACTGAATGTCCCTCCTTTGCCAATTACTGTACCAACTGCTGCAGCAGTTAGCTCCTATTCCTGTAACACTCTGCATGCCCATGGCTTTGATAAAGCACTTAACCTTTTTCTTAAAGTGTGTGTGTGTGTGTGTGTGTGTGTGTGTGAGTGAGAGAGAGAGAGAGAGAGAGAGAGAGAGAGAGAGAGAGATAAAGATGTACCTGACGGAAACTCCTTAGGAGGAAAGGTTTGTTTGTCTCACAGCTTCAGAGAGATTTCGATGCCTGTGGCGGGAAAGGCAGGGCAGCTTGCGTGGCGGCTGGAGTGTGTGCTGCAGCCTTCTCAAGTCTCAGTGAACCAAACAGCAGAGAGCTGGGGAACACGAGCTTAAATCAAAGCATAAGCCTGTGGAGGGTTATCTCTCTCCCTCTCTCCCTCAGCCTGTCTCTTTCCTTTTCTCTCCCCTCCCCCTTTCTCCTGTGTGTGTGTGTGTGTGTGTGTGTGTGTGTGTGTGTGTGTATGTGTGTGTGTCCATGTCCGTGTCCACAGGCACCTAGTGTCTTTAGTGAAGAATGAATTGGCTTTGACCTGTTTATATGAATGGCACCTGTCTAATGGTCCCTCAGTAAATATTTCTGGACTAGAAACAAGCTTGTTTATACCAAAGCTTCTGCCTGCACTGTAAGAGGAACTAGAGTTCAACAGAGAATGACCACGCAGCAACCATCATGTACACTGGTGTCTTGATTGGAACTCTTCCAGCAGCTTCTAAGGAGCGGCTTGTCTCTGTGTTAGATAGCCATCCTACCCAGCAGAGTGAGAACTTGGCCTCGTGTCTTCATTGTGACCTTGAGCCAAGGCATCGGGTGGGGTGGGTGGCAGGTGACATTACTGTCTGGATCGTGAGGCATGGGGAGCCCTTGAATCAGGAACTCCACTTCAGACAGATGAGGAAGTCCCTAGTCTCCAGAAAGTTCAGGTAGGTGAGTGATTACTCTCTTAAGTGAACATTGTAGCCCAGTACAAAGAACAAACGAAAGTTCCTTCAGATTCCAGAGTAAAAGACACAGTTATAGACTAGCTCAGGGAAGAGCCCAGAGGAGCCCTGGTAGGGGTGTGGGCAGGAATGCCCTGCACAGGGCAGCCTCCCCTAGAACACAGCTTTACGTCAGATAAGGTAGAGTGCTACTGGGGCTGGAGAGACAGCTCAGTGGCTAGAGCACTGGCTGCTCTTGCAGAGGCCTTGGGCTCGGTTCCCAGCACCCACATGGATGCACACAGCCGTCTAAACAGGCATACAACATCTTCTGGACTCCGTGGGTAGCAGGCACACATGTGGTGCACAGACATACATGCAGGCAGACAAGATACTCATACACGATAAAAATAAGTAAATCTTGTTTTAAAAGATAAACTTTTATCAGAAGGATGGGTGCTTACCCTTTCCTCCACGCATCTGGCCTCACTGACTAGCGTGCTCGTATAATACCTGTGATTAAAATGTGTGTATGTTAGTCACGTTCCATCGCCATGACAGATACCAACATGACAGATACAAAGACCAACCTCATGGAAGAGAGATTTTTTTTTGGCTCAACGATTTATAGGCGTCAGCCCAGGGCTCAGGGTGGTTCCGTTGCTTCAGGCCTGAGGTGAGGAAGAGTCTTAGGATGGCAGGAGCATGAGTGAAGTTGCTCACCTCCTGTCAGCCAGGAAGGGAAGAGCGGCCCCTCCTTCAGCTTCGTAGTAGTTTCTCTTCTGTTGCTGTGACGAAACACCTTGACTCAAGTAGCTTATGGAGGAAAAAGTTTTATTTGCGCTTACAGTTCCAGAGAGTCCGTGATAGTGAGGACATGATAGCAGGAGCTGAGGGCTCCCATCTCAAATCACCAACGTGAAACAAAGACAGAGAACTCAAAATGGCCTTCTCCTGTGACTGGCCTCCTCCAACAAGGTCACAGCTCTGGGTTTTTTTTTTTTTTGTTTTGTTTGTTTGTTTGATTTTTGGTTTTTGCAGACAGGATTTGCCTGTGTAGTAATGACTGTCATGGAACTCAAGTCTGTAGACCAGGCTGGCCTTGAACTCATAGAGATCTGCCTACCTCTGCCTCCCTGAGTGCTGGATTAAAGGCATTCGCCTCCACCACCTCCCTAAGACCACACCTCTTAAGCCTCTCCAGACAGAGTCACCAACTGGAGACCAAGTATTCAGATGCTGGAGACAGTGGTGAAATCTCACTCAGACCACCCCATTCTTGTTCCACCCAGACTTAGGGCCAACTGGATGATAATGCCCACATTTAGGGTGAGTCTTACCCTTACAGTTGCTGCCCAGTTACCAAATGTCTCTGAAAAGCCATCACTGATACACCCAGATGTGTGCTTGATAAATCTAAGTGTTTCTTGTTCTAATTAAGCTGAGAGTTGAAATTATCCATCACAGTATATGTACTAGGGCAAAGCTCATTGTCCACAGAAATGGAGCTTTGTGTTTTCACCCAGGAGGAAAGCCACCCACATAACTTTATGACTCACTCTAGTGTTTGTTCTCCAATCTGGGCTTTACTGAGTGATGCCTGCCCTGTTCTCTTGCTTCAATTGCCTGCTCATCCCACTATTTAGCTGCACATAACTCCTATATGAGCTTCCTGTTTCTGCTGTCATGCATTACCCCAACTTTAGTGTCTTAACCAATAAAAGTTGATTAGAAGAAAGGTTGCAGGGATGCTGTTTCTGAATTGGAAGTTGGAGGAAGGAGGCCACCAAGTCAAGAACAGTACAGGGAGGTTCTGAAAGTTCTTGGTCTCTGCTCTTTTGGGCACTTGTCATAGCTTAGTCTGACCCACTTGCATGTTTCAAGGTGAGGGGGATGGGAGAATGAGACCAAAGAAGGACTGAAGTCAGAGCACTGCATATTGTAGGCAGACATTCTACCACTAACCTACAGCCCCAACCCACATGGACCATTGGAAGCCATTCTTCTATGTTCCATAATCAGAGACAGAAAGGGGTGGGCTTCCTTACTGTCCTTTGGAGCTGTCTATTCTGGCTGGCTTCCTACAAGTCCCTAACTGGGAGATGATAAGACACCTATAAATCTCTTTATCAGAGGACTCCAGATTTTTGGAGTCCAGCAGAGATATTCTCATCATATCAAAACATACCACCCAGGGCATTCTAAGGCAGCCAACCGCTTGCTGACTACCATGCCTGGTAGATAATGGGAGTGGTGGGAGGAGAGTGGAAGATGAAGGCTTTGATTATCAGGCCTGAAAAGGTCCATCTAGAAATAGCCACGTTACAGCCAGTTCTTTCGAAGTCTAAGGTACATTTTGTAACAACGGCTGTAATTTGAAGACATTTCAAGCCACAAACTGGCTCCAGAAATGAGCTTTGTTCTTTATAGCATGCTTTCCTCACCACACAGTCCCCTTAAAACAGTTCAGCAGGCTCAGAGGAACATTCTAGGAAGCAGAGGCTGGTGGTGTACTCACTCATCTTTGTCTGCACCCAGCTTGAGCGTAGAGGATGGCCCATGCAGGGTGCTTCAGCAGGCGTGGGGCTTGCTACACTCTCATTTCTAAGCACATGGAGAAAATGGCCTAATGGAACAGGAGATGGGATTAAGTCTGTATTTCCCACCAGGACCTGCTACATGCCCAGAAGACATTAAAGTCCCAGGAATATTTGCTCTCTCTTTCCCCAATGCACTGAGTGCAGACAATTAAGACTTAGCTCTCCAAGGATTCTGAGTACAAGTCCATCCAGGAGAGTCTTGCTTGAAGAGGTAGGATTCTGCTTCTTCTATCTTTAAGAAGCATTGCTCTAACCTACTCTCATAGTGCACAACAGGGGTGGGGTTTGTGAGCCAGATAGCAGAGCTATGCTTATTAAGGGCATTAGCTATCAATCAGGACTGTGCCACTTGGCACTGTGTTTTGACCATGTGGTGATACCTCCGTATCTTCTTCCTTAACTCCAAAGAGACAGAGTGACAGGGTCACATGACACAGGCCTTTGGGCACTGGCTAAATAAAGAAGCAACCAGGGGCTTACGATGTAGCTCAGTTGATAGAGTGCCTGCCCAGTGTGCACAGTTTAGACACCAAGTTTAGACTCCAAAGGTATACAAACCAAAAGTAGAGATTCATGCCTATGATCTCAGAACTCTGGAAGTGGAGTGTTGTATGCTATCACTTCGGGGGGAGATGAACAAAAGATAGGGAACTTACTTCAGATAGGGAACCAATAAACGGACAAACGTGCCCATACCACCAAAGTCCAGATTGGTGAAACAACAAGATCTTTAGGGTTACTTACAGAAGCATGGATGAGTTAAAGGTAGCTACATCTCCAAAGCTCACCCCAGCATTGTTGACTTGTGAAAGTTGGAACCCTGTATTTCTTCCACTATTTGTAGGCACTCAGCCTTACAGGGTCTTTTTTCCCTCAGTCATTTTGACTGCTTATCTATCTTAGGAAGGAAGGAGTCTGTGAATCTGGTAAGTTTCAGGGTCTTCCTGAGATTTATGGGTTGTTTATTTTCTAAGTCTTAAAAAGCTTCCCTCCAGGATGGAATATTTTAGTTCTAAGGAAATTGTTAACACAATGTACAACAGGAAGATTAGGAATTCAAGGTCATCATTTGCAACATAGAGAGTTTGAGGCTAATCTGGGCTACATGAGACTTTGTCTCAAATCAAACCAAACAAAACAACAATTACTACAAAAAACCAAGCACCTGGGGAAGTTGGCATGGTCTTGACGCTGGTACCGTGATAGTCTTGCCATCACTAGGATCTTCTACTTACCTTTCTTCTCTTGAGTACAGCTGTACCTCTGAGTTTTCTAAGCAATATTTGAACAGGGCCAGTGTTAATAATTTTCCTCTGACTCATAACTTGGCCATGTTCTCATTGCCTTGGATTTGTGAATCAAAGAATATTGCAAAGAAGCAAAACACCCCATCCATATGGAATGGGGGGGGGGGTCCTTACAGATGACATGCAAGGCCCCTTCTAGATGAAATGTCTTTGAGAAGCAGCTTCCTTTCTGTGAATAGAGGTCTGTTATCTCATCTGTGAGCTTTAATCGTTTCTAAAAAGACGACCCTTTGATCATGAATGTTAAAGAGTTCAGGCAAAGTTTCCTGGGCCTGTCTTATTTGGGGAACATTTGTGCTTTGTAGACCAGGGCATGCCAGTATTTTAAAGGCCATAGTGAACATCTTCCACCCTAGTCTGGGGAACCACTTGGCAGTAAGGAACAGACAAGGAACTATTTGTGCCTCCATAATTACGGAGCAGCAGGCGTTTTATAACCATTGAGTGGACTTCAAAGTTAATTACCATTTAGAAGTCTGAATAAAATAATCTTCTAAAAACACTGAGGATTTGGAGAGTTTCAATGACTTACTCCTTTATTAGAAATAAGTATTAGATCTCCAAATACTTTAAAGATTGTTGAGTAGGAGGCCAGCATCCAACAGGAACATAGTATAAGCCACGTATACATGTACTTTAAAGATTTCTGATGCATTAAAGCCTAAGAAGTACAGGTGAGATTAATTTTAATGCAGATGTTTTGCCCAACTCATTGAACATATTTGAAGATATAATTGAAAATAAACAATTAATAATGAGCTATTCCCCCCCCCTTTTTTTTTCCTGAGGAAAGTATTGAAATCTGTTTACTGAAAACATGTTGAGCTGACTCATTGTTTTCCTCATACTCAGAAGTCACATGCACCTGGGGGTGGGGTGGGGGCCATATTGGACAGCCCAAGGATTGACAGGTACCAGTCTGTGCCCTTTTGGAGAGAGAGGATGTAGTGTTTCATTTGGATGTGACTTGTTTGGTGCTCATTGTGATGTCAGGTTCCTACATCTGTGTCTCTAAATGTATCCATTGGCTGGAGGACTGGGGTACTGACTTTGGAGTGACAGAGTTTGTGGCTGCTGGTCATTAGAAATGAATTCTTCTTTTCAGGTAGCTTTATTTGGATGTGGTTCACAGACATTTCATTTTACCTGTGTAAAACGTGCAGTTGAGAGGGGTTCAGTCTGTTCCGAAAGTTGCACAGTCACCACGCAGTCCATTTCAGAGTGTGCTCATTACTCCACAAAGAAATTCATCACAACCTAGTGACTCCTTTCCCTCAACATCTATTAATCCTTCCTGTCTTTAGATTTATATGGTATGGACATTTGATGTAAGTGGATTAATGTATTTCATTTATTCATGTATTCATAATTTGTGGTCCTATGTGACTGGCTTTCTTTACTTAGTATAATGTCTGCAGGGTTCATCCATTTTGTAGCACATGCAAGAATTTGATTTATTGCTGAATAATATTCTGCTGTACAATATGCTACATTTTACTTCCGTTCATTGAATGGTTTAGACTTTTTTGGTTATTAGGAATAATGCTGAAGTGAATATTTGTGCACAAGTTTTTGTGTGGGTGTATTTTTTTCTTTTTCTTTTTTTGCTTCTGTATGTGAGTATGATGTGTGTGTGTGTGTGAGAGTGTGGAAGCCAAAAGTTGATGTCAGGTATTTCCTTGATCACTCTGTACCTTATTTATTAAGGAAAGGTCTCTTACTGAACTTGGTATTCTCAACGTGGACTAGTCTAGTCATCCATCTGTGTATGCCTCCCAAGTGGAGTGCTGGGATCACAGGTGGCCACCACATCTGCCAAGCTTTTTGTGGATTCTGAGGATTTCAAACTCTGGTCCTCAGATGTGTGCATCAGGCATTTTATCCACTAAGCCATCTTCTAAGATCATCTATTCATTTCTTTCGGGCATATACCTAGGGGTGGAATTGTTGGGTCATAAGAAAAATTCTGTGTATTTAACCACTTGAGGACCTCTTCCACACTATTTGCCAAAGTGACTCTAGTATTTTGTATTCTTACTAGCAGTGTGCAAATAATTTCAAACACATGTTATATCTTTTTAAATTAATGCCGTGCATCTTATTGTATGGTGCTATTATAACAGAATACCTGATCCTGGGTCTCTTTCTGTTGCTGTGATAAACACATGGCTCAAAGCAGCTTTAGGAGAAGAAGGTTTATCTTGCAGGTTACGGTCCATCATCAAGGGCAGCAAAGGCAGGAACTCACGGCAGGAGCTGAAACAGAGACCCTGGAGGGTACTGCTTCCAGGCTTGCTTGCCCTGCTGCTTCTTATGCAGCCCAGGCCCACTTTCCCAGGATGGCACCGCTCACATTAGGCTGGATCCCCCCCCCCCCCATCAATCCGCAGTAAAGAAATGCCCACAGACATGCCCGCAGGCTGATCCAGCAGAGGCAACTCCTGATTGGAGAGTTGTCTTCCCAGGCATGCCTAGGATTATGTCAAGCTGACTAACACTGATAGACCCCAGACTTGGCACTATCCTCTCAGGTGGGTGCCCCAGAAACCCGGACTCCAGACCAGTTGATGCAATCAGCAAGAGGCTTTATTTAATCGTTTGCGCAAACGGGTCCTCTCTACCATTCAGTGAGAGGAGCCCCGAACAATAATTGCAGGCATCTTTTAAAGACAAAAACCACAATATTAGCATAGCATTTGGGGCAATACATAATTGGCTAGTTTAAAGATCAGCACCGGGGAGGGGGGATGCAGCTATGGGGACTTTCCATGGGGGCTGCCTTTCTTCCTAGAATAGCCACAGGATGTTCTGCTAGACCCAGACAATGTCACAAGGTTATTCTGCTGATGCCACAAGAAATATGACAAGACTACTTCTGCTGGGGCTAACGGTTTGGGGTCCTGGTTTGGGGGCCTGAGGCTGGTACTCGTTCCTCTTTCCTATGTTTAACTCTTTCAACACTAACTAGCCCACTAGGTAATTTATAAAGAAGAGAGACATGTTTTCTCACAGATTTTGGAAGCTGAGAAGTTCAAAGACAAGGTTAGAAGGTTTGGTTGTCTGATGAAGTCTGTTCTGTCTCCAAGGTGGCACCTTGTTGCTGCCCAGTCTGGAAAGAGGACCTCTGTGCCAACCGTTATGCTAAAAAATACTATATATAAAGCATGATTTAAACGCTTTAGGCTTTGTGATATGTTAGAATTCTTTCTTTGGGAGCTGCTGGCGAGCCAGCTATACAAATCCATCGTGAAAATGACATTTACGCTTTATGATTTGTGTGTGGCCGGTGAATAATAGCTCACAGGTTTAGAAGAACCTTAAACTGCCAATGAACTTCCTTTTTTCTTAAAAGGGCAGTTGATGGGGTATGAGCCGCAGTAACCACTCTAGCTGCACAAGGATGAGTCCTCTCAGGCTATGGTCCATCCGTAGCTGCAAAGGTGATTGGTGAAGCGTCTTCAGCTCTCTGCTTACCTTTCTACCTCCATGATGTCCATTTCATTATAGAAGAGACCAGCCCCACATATGCTTTGGACGCACACAACCATGACATGAGATGATGGAGAGGGCCTGCTGAAAGTGTGCCTTAGAAACTGTGCTGTCTGAGTGTATGAAGTACTTTCTGTATGCATGTCGCTTGGTGTAGGTCTCCACACAGGAGCCAGATCTTCAGTCAAAATGAGCCGTAAAGAAAGCATAAGGCTTGTTTACTTGTTTTCTCTTCCTTCTGTACGGCTCCTGGGTAAGCATTCACAAGAAACAGTGTATCGAAGTGCACAAGTTTGGCCTCTAAAACCAGATTGCTTCAACTTGAATCCTGGATGGCTTTAATCCTTCTGACCTTTGACAACTTTAGTTTAGGGGCTGTGTTTCCATTTCTGTAAAACAAGTGTCATAACAGCTCTCTTGTGGAGTGATTGAGAGCATTGTCTGTCTATGTAAAGAACTTAAAATAGTACCTGGTGCATGGAAAGCTCTGGAAACATACTATTATTAACATTAATATGCACCTAGGATGAACTACTATTTTACTCTGGGCTTTGCAACTATGATGATCATATGCCTGGTGCTGTATTTATAGCTTAGTCAGACAGAAAGAGAGAATGATGGTGATGGGTGTATCTGAGTGCATGTGACCCAGGAGCACAGCACAGAGGGGCCTAGTGAAATGTCTTGGTGCAATGTCCATTCTGGAATTTAAAAGCTGGAGTAGCTTGCATGTATTTCTCCTTTGCATTTGTGTGTGTTTATGTGTGCATGTGTAAGGAGGCTAACCTCAACCCTTCGCCACTCTTTATTTTTTGAGACAGCATCTCTTACTGAACCTGGAGCTAACTGATTCAGCTAGAATGGCTGCTGTCTAGCAACTCATAGGGATCTACCTGTCAGTGTCTCCCCAGCCATGGGTTACATGTGTGTGCTGCTGCACCCGCTGTTTACATGGATGCTGGCCATCTGAATTCAGGTCTTTCATGTTTATAACAGCAAACACTTAACCTAGCAGGGGCCACTTCTCCAGGCGTGGGATTGCAGGAGCATACATCTCCCTGGCCTCAGATTACGGACGTTTTCTTGTTTAATCCCCTTTAAAATACCCACTGAGCTTCAATGATTTGCCCAAGTTTATCCAGGTAATTTAGAGGAGAGGCAGGCTAGAAGCTGCCATGACCTGAGGTGGAGGCCAGCCTAGAGTGTGTTGTGTCTCCAGTCTTTTGTGAGGCTTTGGGCCTGTTTCATGGTGATCAACAGTGTTTGACTTCTAGAGGAAGCTTCTCAGAACTCGACTTTAATTGTCTCTGGCTCCTGGGAGCTCTCCTGAAGGTAATTTGTGCCAAGCCATCAAAATAATGATGATGGTCATTGTCTTATGTTTGCTTTAAAGTTGTCCATCCCGGTAATGATCACCTAACAGGGAAGGAGATTTCTTCTTCTGGACATTTGTAAATGCCTATTTTGAATTTAGGAGACTGAGTAACCAATCTGATTAAAACCTGGTTCTCTCAGACCTGTCTCAGGAATATATATCTGTGATAAAATTAATCAGTTGACTTGGAAACAGAGACAAAAGAGGGTGTTTCAGGAAGTGTATGTTGGGAGGGGGGAATCAGAAATTGATGCCATGAGCCACTATAACCTTATAGGTTTCAGATGGCTTATAATTCATCTGTAATGGGAAAAATACTTTACTGTGGAGATACTATCTTGGGATAAATGCAAAATCATAGGCTGCATTATGGATGTGTTTGTGGATGTATGTGAATTGCAGGGAGTGAATTTTTTTCTCAGAATGTAATTTAGCTTAGATAAGATGACGAATAAGCTATACACAACAAGAGCCCATTTGGTGTAATGTGTGTAATTTTAAGCATAAAACAGCCATGTTGTAGAACTGGAAGAGACCTTGGCCTGCACCTAGTGCATATCATTTTGCAGACAGAGAAATGAATCCCAGCGAATGCAGAGGCTTTGCCTATAGCATGGACTGGGACTTAGGTAGGAAAATTACTGGGTTTGGAGTCCTGAGCATATAAGACTTACTATATATGTGTGGTGTTTTACTAATCATAGTTTTGTGTCATTGATAATCAGAGATACAATGTGGTTTCTGCTGTAATATAAGGTACCTCCTCAGCTCTTGGCACATGCAGATACTTAGTAAAAATACTTCATGACTCTTAATACTCAATTACATAACTTTGGGAAATTAGAATTATGTCATTTTTCAGCTTCCTCCTTTGTTTTGGGCTGTTAACATGGCTTCATAGGGTTTCTCAGCAGGTTCAAAAGAATTCAGAGAAAGTCAGGTATGCTGTTCTTTTCAAAGAAAACCATTGGTTGCTAGAGAGATTGAGATTAATACAGTTTCATATCATAGGGATTTTAATACTAAGTCTAAAGTATTTGTACATGAATTCATTAAGCCTTCATTAGCCTTATTATAATTACTCAGAAAGTAATTCAGTCAAAAACATTTTCACTGGGTATAAAATACACTGTTAGCTTGAAAGCCACACTCTTCTACTTTATCAGCTACATAAAGTGCCAGCAGACTTGGACATAACTTTCATAGTGTACAGAATGCAATCATAAAAAGTATTATTCCTAAATCTATTTTTTTATGTTCTTTCAGTAGTTAAGAGCTTTATACCTCATGGTAGGAGTGAGATATACTAGGGATAGAGTGTCATAAAATGTTAGGGGCTTTCACTAACTGTCCCTGTACTGCCTGCCCCCACGTCAGTGTAGGCTGATGGGTTACAAGTGTAGGGGTGAAGATTGATGTGGCAACACATTCCCTAGAAAATATAACTGGAAGATACTTCAGGATTGGTGTGTGTGTGTGTGTTCTTATCTACAAATAAAGGACGTTTACTGAGCATCAAGTGCTTTCAGACAGAGCCCAGTGACAGTCAAAGTATTGATCTTAATTTCTGACCTGATGAAAGGTGAGGGAGGTGCACCAGGGAGGAAGATAACAACTTTCCTGGGCCTATGTCTGAAATGAGACGGAACAAAAGGCGAGGGAGACAGAGGTCTTCTAGCATGAAAGGGGTTGGTTTGGTGCATCCAGACCCTTCAAGATGGTCCCTAAAGCTTTTGCGAGGCTCATAGGGGCTCTGTTCAGTTTGAACTGTTTGTGTGTGCCAGGAGGAAGTGGGAGGCTTGTGGGTACTGGCTGTGTGGCATGGGACTGCCTGAGCTGTCTGGCTTTGGAGACACTTAAAACTAATCACAGCCCATGTGGTGCCACTCGGGGCAAGGAGAGCCTCTGGAGGAGACCATGACTTTGGCGGTGCTCCAGTGGTGACAGACCTGCACCCAGGCAGGAAGGGGCTCTGCTTAAGTGCTCTGTTATGCTCAAACTTTGGTTTATTTAATTAAGTACTGCGACTGTTTTCTCAGGCAAATTCTTTCAGCTATCCACGCAGTCTCTAACTCTTTTGACCTTTAGTCAATAGAAAGTGTGTCTCCATTGGGAACCCCTTAGTAATGTCAGGGCCAGAGGAGGTAGGCAAGATCAGAGGGTACTGGAAACAAGGGCCTGGCCCTGGGTTTCTCGAATCTCTGAGACCTGCTCATTCTTCCTACACTGGCATTTGAAGGATGCCATTGAGTCCCACATTTCAAGGCCCCCAAATAAGTCATTCATAAGGTAATACTCATGAGATAATATTTGAGAATCTGTTTGGGGTTTCTTAGTAGCATATAGCTAGAGGGTGACAAGATAATGAATTTCCGTCATGCTCTTTCTATAGTACCACACTTGTCACAGAAGTTTTCAAGCAAGTAGTCAATGAGGTTTTAATACCTCGAGTAATGCGGCTGCAGTGCATAGAAGGCCTTACGTATTCCAGATAGTTTCACTCGTATGCATTACTTTAGTCTCCATGGCAGTTGATGAGGTTTCATAAAAATCAGCTATTACTTTGGGCATCAAGCCCTTCTGGCTAGTTCTTAAGAGTTAAGAACATTATTAATAGAATGCTGCCATTTGGAGAAGACCAAGGCATGAGGAGGCTGTGAAATTTGTCCAAAGCTACATGGTCAGATTCAGAATCTGCTTTGACTTTTGGACCTCAGTTTCCCATGTTGTTGCTATGTTCTCCTTACGATGATGACATTGACCGCACTTGTTAGTGTGTACTGTGGACCAGCTTCCATGTGCCAGAAGTTTTGTGTGTGGGAGACCCTGAGCACTCCTGGTAATTCTGAAAGAAAGATGGGTTTTATTGTCCTTACAGATGAGGAAATCCAAGACTGAAGGAACTTGGCAACTAGCTGGAGCTGGCAAAGAAGGTGGTTCAGCCAGGGCTCAACTGAGTCCTGTTTGACTATAATGTCCACATGCAAGTGGTGGTTGAAGTATCCAACTTGATCCACATGAGGTTCCTGTGATAAGTAAAAAGGCCGCCTTTCCGTTTTCTAGATCGGGGCAGCGGATACAGGAGACCGAGCCATTATCATGACTTTCTGTCTGTTAAGAGGCTGAGTCCTGGTTATGGGTTGTTGGTGGCTGTGATGTGTCATCCCACCTTCTTTGGGAATAGCCCACAAATGTAACAAAACTGGACCTCAGTTTTTTTTTGTCAGCTTAAAACAGAGGACTGGCAGAATGGTGGACTGGGAAGATGACTCCGTTAGGAAAGTGTTCGATCAGCAAGCATGAGGACCTGAGTTTGGATCCCCAGGACACAGACACAGAAACACTCACCTGTAACCCTGGTGCTGGAGACAGAGACGGGTGGATCCTTGAAGCTCATTGGCCAGCCAGCTGACATTGATCTCTGGCGTCCACACAAACATGAACATACATGAAGGCTCATACATGTGCACCTTGAAAATGCACACACACGTGCTCACACCAACACTTAGAATTATTTAACAAGTAAAAACAACACACATTTTGAAATAAAACATAATAAAAACAGAGGGCTTGTCCTTGGTAAGAGGGGAGGCATGAGCAGGCCCTACTTTTCAATGCAGAAAAGAATTCGTTTCATTTATACTGATTGGCAGTCATAGAATTCAGAATGGATTCTGATGACCCCTTGGCCCCTGTGGAGAGCTGACTGGGCTTGGGAATCCAGTGATGGAGACAGCGCCATTGACATTGAAAGTGACTTTGGTTAATGGCAAATAAGACTCCCTTTAAGGAAGCAGCACTCACTCCGGCTGCTCTGTAGATCCCTTCCTCAGTCCTGGTTAGCTGGGTGCAAGTAAAATTTATAGTGCTTTCCTGTAAAAGCCTTTGACTTGAGAAAGGATTTTCTCTCCATGGCTCAAACCACAGGAGAACTCGTAAGACAGCTGTCTCCCCAGGTGAGACTTCTTAAATGGGAGTTAAGTGCATGCATTTTCAAGAAACTAAACTGCCCTCATATATAATTTAACCTGGAAAAGAAAGAGGAGTGTGATCACATTGTTTGGGAAGTAGTAACCTCACCTCCCCCAGGCTTAGCGAAGTCATGCACACTCTCTCTGTTTGGCAGATCTTGAATGCTGTGGTGTGTGGAGTGATAAGTGTGATATTGTAATAATGATGAGGTTTCTCTACCTGTAGTCAGGGACCACAGATTGAAATAGTAAATTATTCCTAGCAGACCAAATGGGCAATAAGACTGCCATCCACTTCTCCTCGTAAAACAAAGCAATAGATAAATAAAGGACAGCCGACTCACTTAACCCGCATGGCTCTGTGCACTGCTAATTATTAACCCAGGCACAAGACAGGGGTTCACCCAGAGTGTAGTTAAATCATTTTTAATAGAGGTAAACACTACCCGTGTGGACGAACCATACTCAAGAAAATTTCTCATCAGCCACGTTTAGGAATCATCCAGCCTAATTGCCATAACTTATTAATAGTAATAAATAATCTAGTCTTTTTATGGCCAGGGTCTCTGGGGACTCCGTGCATTACAGAGCTTCAGGGTTTGAATCCCTCCATAGCAGTGGGGGAGGAGCACACATCCTTGGTCTTACATCAGATTAAAAAAGGCAGATCTTGGGCTCTTCCCTCTTGTTTTCTTCCCATATCTGAATGGCCAGCTCACACATGGCCTTTCATCTGTCTCCAGGACCAGAAGGGCACCAGGGGCTGCAGGGTGGGGGTTGGGGGCGAGGGGCTGGGAAACAGGCTTTCTTTGTTCACATGAGTGATGGGGGTTGAGGTTTACCCTTGGGAAGTGAATCTGAGCAGAGCTTTGTCTTGAAGGAGTTGGTTTCCTCTACACATCAGTGTCCCGTGGGCTCAAGCTAATTGTGGCTGGGGTAGTGGTCACTGGCAATTCCATGCTCTGCATTTGTTTAATCCTGTGAGGATGGAAAGTACTGCAGCATCTTGCCCTCAGTGTGGCTTTCCGTAGCTTAAATAACGGAGTGAACTTCGCCTTCCCAACACTGGAATGGTGTTAGAATACACCCTGCTCTGTAGCGAGGAAATAGGAGGTCAGAGGGGGCAGGTCATCTCCTGAATAATTCTCTGTGGTTGGTTAGACTGAAATCAAAATGTCATACTCCCGTTCCGGCGCTTTGATCTTTAGGAGTGACTACAGCTGATGATTTGGGAGTAGAGACCATGCACACAAACACTAGAGCAGAGAATGGTATGGTGAACTTCCTGGGCTAATGTGTTGTAACATCCATTGATTTGGGGGAAAATGCATGTGCAGTGGGGTGTAATATGTAGCTAAAACACATGGAAACTGTCAGGTCCCCTCTTTTCCCTCACTTTTTTGTACTGTCCCATCTGCAAATCATTCCAGCTTGAGCTTGGGTGGCTGTTTCTGTCTGGGAACAGAACATTTTAAAAGAAGGTGTGCGAGCTGTTATTACAGAGGATGAGATGATTTATGCCACAGACTCTGAAGACATAAATTTAGAGTGTAAATTATAAGACAGCACATGTGTAGTATCTGTATTAGTGTTTATTCAAATTTACATGTGAATAAAAAGTGAAAATGAAAATATGGCTGGAAAAGTTTTTGAAAAAACAGCAACAGCCTAAACATGTACATTAGGCGAGCTTTGGGAATGGAAGACCTGAATAGCATTTTGTGCACATTTGTCTGCAAAGATGTGAAGGACACAGTAGGATTGGGAGGAAAAAGACCGGTAAATTGTGCCTGGGTTCCCTTCCCCCACAACCTGCTGATGCTTTCCAATGATTCAAATCAATTCTGAGTTTTGAAGTGCTCCTTGTCAGAATCATGGAGAGGAGGTTGAGGATTCTGGACAGATGTGGAGACTGGATTTGTGTTTGAGAGACTAATCTCATTTCCCCGATGTTTTCAAGGTTGAAGGTTTTTGTCTGTATTCATTAAAGGGGAATGATAAATGTCTAATTTGGACTTTGCTAATAATCACGATGTGAGCATTTGAACTTCATTAAGGTTAAATGAGTCTCATATACTCCTGGCTTGGCCTTGAACTCCATGTGTGACCTTAGAAAAGATTTTTCTTTTTTCTAGGACTCAGTTTCCTCACCTGTACAGTACAAGAGTGGCAAGACAGAGCCCTCTTTCCCTTCCCTTTCAGCGTTGACAGTGTCAGGCAGTCTGGACCTAGGTAGGAGTTTAAGGTCCACTCTCTTATCCTCAGGAGCTCACAGTCTACATAAATAATTATAATTTGAGCTATAATTGCAACCTGCATGGATTACTCTAGGAACATAGGTGGAAACATTGAGTTCCCTCTCTGTGGGGACATGCTCACAGTGGCTGTGACATTTGAAGGATGAGTAGGAGGAATCCATCGGGAGTGCAAGCTGGTCAGAGAGTAGGTGTCCGACTGTGGGGTCCAGGAAGCAAGCATGTGTAGACTGGTGTATTTCAGGAGCTGCCCACAGCCCTTTGCTTTGTCCCTGGGCACTGGCATCTCACTGCTGGGCCAGAATTTGTACTGAAGATGAACTGCCAGGGTGAGAGGGTGTAGTATGACATGCACAGGAGAGGTTGTGCTTGCTAGAACTTCCATATTCTTAAGTCCCTTACATAAATGACACGTGCTTGTCAACTATAAATACCTTTCTGTATATTTCAAACCTCTTACAGAGTAAGTGCTTTGATAGTGTATTACGTGTTAATTAGGACATAATAACAAGAAAACATGTTTGTCCATGTTTAACACAAGTTCTTCTTTTAAAAAAAAATACGTTCAATCTTATTGGGTGAGTCTGAAGATGTAGAACCCACTGAGAATTGTAGCAGGAGTCTTAACAGGTCTTATTAATAAAATCAAACCTCAGCCAGGTATTGGGGTGAACACTGGAAGGTCAGAGAGACAGAACAAGCCACAGCTATCTCACCTTGCCGGATCCTCAGATGGTCTTATTTCCTCAGACTGGAAGCCTCTGAGTCCTCATCCAGAATGGGTCTCAGCTGAACTGCTGCTGGAAGCCTGAACGCTTAACTAGGCCAATGCTTCTCCAGGCCAAATGCCTATCCAGGGCAAATGCCTCTCTAGGGCAAATGCCTCTCTAGGGCAAATGCCTCTAGTTTCTGGTCCTCACGCCTTATATACCTTTCTGCTTTCTACCACCACTCCCTGGGATTAAAGGCGTGCTTTCTGGGATTAAAGGCGTGGAGTCACCATGCTTGGGTGTATCCTTGAACACATGGATTTCTGTCTCTGGAATGCTAGGATTAAAGGCGTGTGCTACAACTGCCTAACCTTTAATATAGTGGCTGTCCTGTTCTCTGACCCCAGATAAGTTTATTAGCGTACACAATATTTTGGGCAATACAATACCACCACAGAGAATGGGCTGGCTGTGTAAACCAGAGCAGAGTCAGTGTAATGGCAGATGCAGCCTGTCCACATCCCACGTGGCTCTCCTCAGAGTTAGGAGACGTATCACAAGAGTTCCTCACACAAGCCAAAGTGACTCTGAGAGCATGTGTACTGATGAGCATGACTGCTCTCAAAGGGGTTGACGGGTGGGAGGGAGAGAAGAGAGGGTGGGTATGAGGGTAATTAGATTTTGCTATATATGTGTATGAAATTGTCAAAGAAAAGGTTTAATTAATAAAATTGGAGGGTGTGTGCCTGAGTAGAATGAAATCTGCACCCTCCCGTTTTCCGATCTGTTAATGTGCCAGGAGAGTGTCTGTACTGTTCATGGCCCTTGGCCCTTTGTGACCCCGTGGGAGCTGGTGTTCCAGTGACACTAGTGATGCCGACAGTGTAGTTCTTACCTGGCTTTTAAATGAAGATAAGTTTAGTTTTAAACTGAGATTACAAATACAAGGTGTGCTCATTGCTAAAGATTAAATAATACGTAAAATCTCACGTAAGATTTAAAAACCCAAATTCCAGCTGCTAAGATAAGCAATATTTTTGTGACCATTGTCACAAACCTCCCTTAAGGTAGCCATGCGCATGCACACAGGCACATAAATGTATTCAGGGGTATAGGCTCCATCTTGGCATCTGATATTTTCACTTGAAGTCAGTCAAAGTCTTTAATCATAAAAATAAAAAAAGCTGTGCGTGTGTGGGGATTTGGGCATGCCTTGGCATCTGAGTGAAGGCCAAAGGACAAATCTGAGGAGTCATTTCTTCCATCTTTACATAGACTGTGGGGCTAAGCTTGGGTTGTCAGGTTTGCATGACAAGGGCTTTACCTCCCCATCTCACAAATCCTCTTCAGTCATTTAAGCCACCACACAGCAAGCCACGTACAGATACATGACATTGATTCTCTGTTGACTGTTGGCAGCGTCCAACGCTTTCCCATTGTGAGTAATACTTTGATGAACCTCTCTTCAGATTTCTTTCATATCTTCAGGTATTTCACTGAATTAAAGTTCTGTCAGTAGTTTTGTTCAGTCAAGGAATGCAGATAGGATGCTGCTGTATATGTTGCCATACTATCTTCGAGAAGCTTCCTTTTGAAGCCCTGCAGCCAGAGCAGGTGCTGGCTCCTGTCTGGGCGATCCTGTGTCACTGCTTCCTTTGTGTCTTGAAGATACCAAATGAAAAAAAAACAAAAACAAAAACAAAACATGAGCAAGTGAGAAATATCACTGGTGATTGGGAGGCCAAGCTCCCATGTACATGGAAGATAAGAAAAAGTACTGGGCACGTGTACCTATGGTTACTAAAAGATGTGGAAGAAAACACCTGTCTTCATTTCCTCATTGCTAAACACTGAAATAAGTTGAAAACTCACCAACATCAGGATGGAAAAATAAATGGTAGCATACTTACATACTAGAAATCTATGTAGCCATGAAAATGAACTCCCTGCCATGTATTATATAATGTGACTGATTCTCATCTTCACTGTTGAGCAAAAAGGCTACACTTTACTCAGAAAAATGGTGCTTTACTGTCCATGTCTACTAGATCCAAAGGTCAAAACACACTTGTCATTGGAAGTCCTGCTGGGAGGACTCTGGTGACAGTATTTTTGTGTTTTCTTGCTGTGGCTGCTAGTAACAGTATTTGGTACATATCTCTCAAGATATTTGTTGGGAAAAAAACTACAAAAACATGAATACTTACTCATCTTTCTAACAGATTTTGGCCTAGGATTTGCTGTGAAGTCATGGTGTTCATGAGTTATAATGTGGAGAATGTATACATGTTTTGTTCATATGGTTTAAATAGGACTCTGAACTCATAGATTCTTTCTGTGTATGCTATTGTGAGGCATTGTTGTCTTCAATCAGGTAGCTTTTTAGAGCCTGGAGGATCTTCAGGATCATGTGGGCTTGGGTTTAATCCTGAGCTCCTGTGTACCAGCCTTGTGGCCTTGAATGAGTTACCTAGCCTTCTGGAGACTCTGTTTCTCTATCTATAAAATAAGAACAATTCCAGAGCCTGTTTTGTAAGGCTGTCATAATAGTGATAACTGTGGATGCCAACATCCACCAACTGTCCTGCTTGTTCCATGCTGAACACTGTCCTAAGTCCTTTAGGACATGGCATGTTTAATCTTTCCAATCACATTGCCCGTGTTGAGGTTTAAGGGACAACAAACCACAGAGTCCATAACTATCGATCCGTGATTTAGACCCAGGTGCTCTCCACCTATGTCCTGAGCTTGGTGCACAAGAGAGTACTGTTTGGAGAGTATTTAGCAAAGCCAACGTGTGTGAGCTGATTGTCATACTTTCTCCTTTGCTGTTATTAATATTTTCCTCTCTCTCTCTCTCTCCCTCCCCTCTCGCATTTTTCCTCCTGCCGTCAGATGTTTTCCAGCAAGGTAAGTGTCGTGGCACCTTTTTGCTCTTCTGTTGGTTATGTTCTGTGGGTGGTGGGACTCTGCCTTCTCTGAGGATGTGTCTCTGGAAATTAAGGGACCCTATAAGGATGGTGACTTGAAGTGCCATCAGTCTCTCTGGGGCTCTGCATCTTCCTATGAGCCATGTTTGGGGCTGGGTCTAGACATCTGGGGAGGAGGGCAGAGATGGTATGGGGCTTGGGAGGGGCAGGTATCTCTGGAGGGGTTTGTCCTTCAAGAGTCCTGGGTCAGGGGCAGCTGCTGCTTTCAGAGGGCTCCTAAGCCAGTTCCAATGGAGGTTTCTTTGATGAGCAAGCATGTAGTCATGGCAGTGTGGCAAGAGCAGGCTGGCTTGCCAGTTTGTGCCCTCCAACCTAGCCATGCCTCGTAGCCTCTCCAGCTGACACGGAGTCAGGTGACAGTGAGTGGTGTCCACTGTTTTACAGGTCTGGTGAGCTGGAGACCCAAGTGTTTTCTCAGTGGCGTCTCTGGCTAGGTTTTAGTCCTTGCTACATGTAGCCGTTGTGCTCTGGGGTCATGACCTGCCTAAAAACTTCTAGATGCACGTGATGGGGGGAGTTGCCTTCCAGCCTAGTTTAGGTAATAGTGGCAGACATTTGTTGTTTGTGTGCAAGCTGGGGAATATGTCTGCTGCATCTTTCTGGAACCCAAAGCTGGTTTACAGTAAAGGTTTAAAAATACACCCAGGCATCCCATAAATAGCTTCCAAATACTCTTAGAGGCTCAGTATTTTTTTTTTCACACAACTGTTATTTCACCCCAAACATGCCACTCATGTTACAGAGACTATCTGCTCTCTGATAGGAGACAGGTTGTGGGTAACGATGAGGGTTCTGTTGTGTTATCTTTTAAGAGTCTGGAGTCGTAGACCTGCTTTCATAAATAATTCAAAAAATTTCAACAAGCTATAAGCAATAAGTTCCATTTGACTAGAGACTAAGAGATGAGCAAAATTGAAAAGGTGTCGTGGCTGTTGGTGTAATGAGAGTGCCGCTGTCAGAGCCCTTTGCTCCCGTGAGTTCTCATCCTTGACAAATTGGGGGCAGTGAGACACTTGGGGGCGTAGAGCACCCCCTGCATAAGAGCTGCAGTGTAAACACCACCCAACTCCAGACGGCACTTCTCCCCTCGAAACCAAAAGCACTTGAGGCTCTTGGTGAAGAGGAAAAGGACAGCCTTGCAGCAGGCCACCGTGAGCCTTCCTGAGTGCTGTGATTGATAGAAAGAATGGCGAGCCGACTGCTGATGTCAGGTTTGTGTCCTCTTTTCATCAGTCATGGAATTCGATTGATGAGATTTGCTTGTCAGTTGCAATGATACACACAGTAAAAGTTATAATCATCTACAAATCACTGGCTATTGAGACTTCTAATAGCATCCGAAAGAGGAAGAAGCCCATAGCCAGTAGCTGCCTGTGGCCTCGGGTGATGGAGGTAGCATCTCTCTCACAAGGTATTACTAGGGTTTGTATCCCTGAAGGAAACTGATGTGCCTCTCCATAGCCATCAGTTGCCGAGAGCGTCTCAGCTGAGGGTGGGACTTCGTGAGCCCCTCCTCATGCCTGCTGAGAGTTTGGCTGTCTTGATCTTGTGCAAATCTTGTGCCTGCAGCCACAGCTGCTTTGAGTTCACCTGCACCACAGCACTGCCCTGCAAATGTTTCACTGCAGATGACTGCTCCCTCTGGCCCTTAAGTCTTTTTCACATTGATCCTGGGCTTTGATGTGATGTTGTTGTACCACTTAGAACTGTGTATCCCGGTCTTGTTCTGTGCTGATGTACCAATGTTGACTCTCTGGACCCATGCTCAAGTAGGTGGTCCTATACCGGTGTACACACAGGCAGCAATAAGTGTACTTAGTGAGGAGGTGGGGGAAAGCTGGGGAGGGAAAAGGGGTAATGGGGGGGAAGAACAGGAGAGAAGTTTGAGGAGAGGAAATGAGGGGGTAGATTTGATTAAAACATTATATGAATATATAAAATTCTTCAAAAAAGTACACTTCCAAATGTATAAACCAGATTCAATATACTTAATTTCTATTTATTAGTTTTAATATTTTCTAAGTTTCATGAAATTTATATATTTTTTATCCATATTTTGTATAGTGAATTTTTGACCCTGAGTGACAGAACTTTGGAATTTCATTTGTTGTTGAGATACTACAATTCATACAACATTTTTATGTTGAACACACACATAGAATGTATCACTGGGACAATGGAATTATTGTTAATTATTTACATGGCTCTGCTCTTAGAGGACCATTTTGTACTAAGACACCTCAGAAATGATGGCTGAGAGCTTACAGAGCTGATGCCTACTGTTGTCCCAGTGCCTGTGTTTCCTGTCACTCTAGCTGGGGAAATGATGCTCCAGATAAAGCTGACAGACACGGGAGACCAAGCCAAAGCATTCTGCATCCTATACACAGACTCTGAAAACATGAATGTTACAACCTGAAAACTGGGAGACGTAAGTTGTGGTAGAAAGGAACAGCAGAAATCTAGTGTTTGCAAAGGAATGGATGCCACTGGGGTCATTTTCTGAAACCCACTTCCTGGTGGCCACTGACAGTTTCTCTGCCTTCCAGGACATATCCTGTGGCTGGGGCTTGGCCAAGGGGCTGGGTGGGTAGAAGAGACACTGCTCTGCATGTACACTTCAGCAGCAAGAGGAGAGGCCTGTCTGCCTGCAGGACGCCTGTGTGTTGGTGCTGCCGAGCACCATGGCAGGCAGAAGGGGGAAGCGGGCACACTGTTGACAACATCAGCATTCTCAGAGGAAACACAAGTTATTTCCTCTGGATTGCATTATCTTTTATTTCACTACAGATCAATCTTGTTACAGTAGGTGACAGCCCGGCAGCTACTGCTGGGCCTTTCAGGGCTGTATGTGAAGTGCGTGCTTGTGGGAGTGTTTCTCTCTTGATCCAGTGACATTTTATGGCTTGTTTTGGTGCTTTCATCTAGAAATGCCACCATGTGCTGTGGTGCTTAGGCCATGGGGTCTAAAGACAGCTAAGGACCAGTGGGCCCACAGCCCAGCCTTTTCCAAATAAAGCACCAGGACCAGAAGATTACACTTCCTGTTCCTCACAGAGCTCATGAGCCACTGGTGGCTCTCCCAAGTTCCCAGGTACCACACAGTGGCTCTTCATGCATGTACCGAGACACCATGTGTGGACACACAAGTCTCTACTCTCCAGTTTTAGAGCTCTTCATACCAATCATTTGACGATGGCGAACAGGCCTACATGCACTTTCAAACACACTCCCACACATGCGTACATGCTTCATTTGAAGCCGCTGAAGCGCCTTTTGAATATTCACTCATCCATAGGTGCAACTTTGATTCCCAAATCGAACAGAAACTCAGCAAGCAGCTTCAAAATCAGAAAACCATTGCTCAGTGGGGCATTTGTAAATATACTTGGGCACAGTATCTGGATTTAGCCATTGAGTTAATTCTCTTTGTACTGAAGTCCCTGCATGACATGAGACCAGAGAGGCGAAGCTTCCCCCACTCCAGTTTCTGCGTGGAGCTGGGCTCTTGTTAAGGAAGGTGTATGTCTCCTTTGTCATGTGTTCATCCTGTGAATAAGGTACTTTCTAGGCCTTGATGATCAGGGAGTGAACAAGACAGCAACATGTCTTTTTCATGGATCTCACAGTTGCGCATGCAGGGTAGTTGGTAGCCAAGGAAGTAAGGAAATGAAACCATTTAGAGTGTGTCTAGTGAAGGACTGCTCCAGGGTGATATTCTGGTGCCTGCGAGGGACCCTTTATGTGGTGTGGTCAGGGAAGAACAAGGACAATGGATTGGAGGGTCTGGGGGATTGGAGGGGAAGGGCCTGCAAAGGAAAAGCCCTTCGGGCAGCTGCGCAGTGTCCTGGGATCCAGAGGAGGCAGGTGTGACTGGAGCTGGTGAGTGGAGAAGACTGTAGAACGAGCGAGGAGGATGGGGCAAGAGTGAGGTCTGGGGCTCGGGGAGGAAGCTGGAAGGGGCTTTTCGGTAGAAGAGTGGTGCAGTCTTACTTACATGTTAAAGTAGCCCTTTTGGCTGTTGAGGAAATAGGTGTAGAGGAACAGGATTGATGTATGAAAACTAGACTAGAGCTGCATGCCCAGTGGGTCCAGGCCCTGCTCTTGCCCTCCAATGAGTCTCTGCTCTCCTGGGCAGGGAACCAGCATCCTGTCCAACTTACAAAACCACCTTTCACCCATACACATGCATTAACATGTTTGTGCGCATGTGAATTATTTGTATGGCACGATGCCCATGTATGCCTTTTCTCTGTTACATAAATAAGATTACATTTGGCTCTAGGTATCTGTCCTCAGACATCCACAGGTGGAAAACATGGTCAGGCATGCTTACAGCTACTGAGCATGTGCCAGCTTATCTTTCTTGTCGTTAATCCTGGAGTGGTATATCTTAGTGGCTATTCACAAAACACTTGCATTGTTTTAGGGGTTATGAGCCATCTAGAGATGATTTTTAAACTGATTAGGAGGATGTTATATGTAAGTACTGTTCATTTTATATAAGGTCTGAAGCACCTGCAGGTTTGGAGTTCCCTGGAGGTCCCGGAACCAACCAACAGATTCCAGGGCATGACTACATCAGAGATTAAAAACAGTCTAGAGAAATGGCTGAGCAGTTATGAGTGCACAGGACACAGTTTGACTCCCAGCACCCACATGAGCAGTGGCTCACAACTGCCTGTAACTCCAGTTCAGGAGACCTGGTTCCCCCTGGCTTCCTGGGATTCCTGCACTCATATGCATATACCTGTTTGCACACATGCACATCACTGAAAAAAAAATTTAAAAATAAGGTGAGTGCATACACGCACACCTACCCACACACTTTGACTGAGAGTGTGAGGCAGAGGTACAATAATAAAGTCTAAGGTCCCTTCAGCCCCCAGCAATATTGAAAGGGAGATTGTACACCCATGAGGCTGTGGACCCCTGAATTCTCGTGCCCATTTGCCACAATTCCTTAGCTCCACAGATCAGACAGAAACTATGTAAAAATCTGGATCCCTCTGGACAGATTTTTCAAGAGAAGCCAGAGATCCAGGAATGTATGCAGAACACCACTTGTTAAGCTTTCATTTAAAGCTTAGACAAATGACCTAAAACCTGCTTGTTCAGGAAGGCCTCTGGTCTCCTATGGCTGTCTGATACTCTGGGGAACTCGACTGCTCCCAGTGGGGTTACTTTCTTTGCATATTGGGGCAGTTGTGTAGCCCTGTGACCTTGGTTTTTCTCATTTGTAAAATGGGAGAATCGGGGAGCCGACCCTGCTCCTGTCCCGCTGACAGTCTTCAGAAGCTATCTGTTGAGTTAATAGTCTAAACATAGCCCTGTAAAAGGTTTGGGCTGTTATCTGCAGGGCCTGGATGGATACTACTAAGCATTAAGGGTAGGGAAGTAGTTCCAGAAGTTAGTACAGCCAGTCTGAAACACCAGCTCTTTCCCACACACGAGTACTAGGATTCACAATGGATGGCGATGCTTTTATTAATTTGGAAAGAACAATAAATCATAGTTTGGTCTTTGGCAGCTAAGCCAAGCTTGTTAATTGTTGGGGTGGGCTTGCAGTGACAGAAGACTGCTGTCATTTGTACTAAGCTCAACTTGAGCTCCTCTGCATATTTCAGACTTGCTGGTTTAACTTCTGTGGCCGGATCTTAGGTTTTCCCCAGCCACTTCAGAAAACCCATCTATTATGAAGAAAGCTTTGACCCCTTCGCCATGAATTATGGCTCCTCTGATAATGTCTTACATTATGAAATATTGTTTTCTTTATGAGTGTGGAGTTTGGGTGGATGAATTAAATCTGCTGTAATGTTACCATTTTTAGGCAAATGTGCTAAGTTGTTAAGCATGATTGTTGACTTGTAAGTGGAGGGTGAGGACATGTTAACTGGAAAGCGTTTGGTTTCCTGGCCACACTGCCGTTTATGCTAATGTTCACAATGTAGGCGTACCATTTCCTTATTCTGCCCAGAATTAATAGAATATTCTGTGCCATGTAGGAAATGCATCTATCTTCCCAGCACAAAGTGAACAACATTAGCATTTAATTTTACATTGATTCATGGTGTGTGTGTGTGTGTGTGTGTGTGTGTGTGTGTGTGTG